>NIUQ01000037.1:0-96098 GCA_002796945.1 Plectus sambesii
CTAATAATCGCCCTGGGCGATTATTATTTCATAAGGGGTCTGAGGGGGGCGATTATTAGAGGGTGGGCGATTATTGGAGGGTGGGCGATTATTATTTCATAAGGGGTCTAAGGGGGCGATTATTAGAGGATTTACGGTAATTTATTTTTGAGTTGAACTATATTTCTCAAAAAATTATTACAGTTTGCTGTTAAAACAGAAAACTTGTGTACTGTGGCATTTTGTATTTTATGAAATTCCGCTGCGCATAACAATCATTTTCTGCTGAAATCTGCAGTCGATAATGCTTCTAGCAGACGTTTTGTGTGACTTTCAACCATGAGCAAAAGTGCACAGCACCTGCGAAAGTATTGTTTCAAGTTTGTTGCACGATAGGAAACGTGGCTATGAGAAGATCATTCCCTGCCTCATTCTTTGGTTCTATTGAACATGTAAAGTGGGCGTCATAATAGTTTGCGCCCTTTCATCAACTGAGGGACACGCAGACTTGACAATGGAGTTATTTTCGTGTGTACTGACGACTTTACCCTCACGATTATCGCGATTGATGGAAGAGAACGAATGTATTGAATTGATGTTCGGAGAGATCATTGTATTGTCAGTGCGTGCGAACAAGGCCATTCTGTTTTCGCTAACTGTTTTCGCAAGTAAGGGTTAATCTATCTTAATTTCGGTAAAGGGCTCAGTGAACTATCTGTTTCTCTTTGCTAACAGATTGGTTACGATTGCGTCAAACCGAGAAACTTTTTACTTCTTCAAAATACAGTCTTGTCGTGGCACGGATTTTTGAAGAGAAAATGTATGATTAGCTGATGATGTGCTAAAAGATAAATTTATTATTCTAGTTTTATTCAAGACACTGAATTGAGCAGTAAGTTTACTATAAAGTGAAGCTTCGACCTGTTCCATTTGCTCGATTGGAGCTCTCTTCGATCAATACCCTCTTCGATTGACAGATGGCCGATCCATACGATATTGCCTTTTCCGTTCACAGTTACATAACATGCGTTTGCGCGCTATTCCTGAACTTTCTTGTTCTTTTCCTTGTGAAGTTCAAAACGACCGAGGCGATGAGCGAATACAGACTCTTTATCGCTAACCTGGCATTGACGGATATCGTTCAGTCGCTTCTCACAACCTTGGTTCAGACGAAGACCTTACTTCGAAAAAATGTCTACGCTATGATTGCACTAGGTCCTATGATTTATGTCAACGTCGACATGTGCTCTTATATTAACTCTCTTTCACTCTGCGTTCAGCAGTACAGCTTTATGTGCTTTCCTATGCTGTTCGTGTTCCGGTATGTTGCTATTTGTAAGTCGGCCGTTTATGCTACATATTTTACTAAGCGGACGATCATATGTATCTTTCTCGTCGTCATTGCTATCAGCTTGGTGCCTTTTGGTCTATTCCCATTCCTCCTGATCGAACCAAGCATTGTGGCGGAAAAGTTAAACGCCACTGATCCTGAACTAGATTTCAGCTCTTTAGTGCTGATGGGTACCGATTCTGGCGATCATCCTGTGTTGAACTTTCTATCTTTCATCATGATGGCTATTCCATCTGTTTCATATGGTCTCAGTATTTACTACTCTAGGAAAATTGTCAACTATTTACGTCGGCACATATTCTTATCAAATCAAACGAAAGATGCGCAGTTACAGTTGATTCGAATTCTGCAAATTCAAGCGATTGTGCCTCTCTTTTGTTTTCTACCCTCGACAATCACTAGCGCTGCATCTATTTCTTTCTCGTTGAAATCGCCCGTTCTAGATTACATTAGCCCAGTGCTTAAAGAATGGACAACGATAATTGATCCACTGATCGCCTTGTGGTCAGTTGTGCCGTACCGTAAGGCCGTACTTATATGGTTAACGAGCAAAAAGGTTACAGTTGTTACGCCGATGGGCGGGACGGGGAGCTATAATTCCTCGAACGATCCTAAAGTACGGGCAGTCGTTCCAATCGTTTAGAATATCCTGCGGCTCATTTCAGGTTACGGTGGATTTTGTCTGTACGTATGCCCTCTTACTTTACTTTCATCAATTCGAGCACAAGCATCTTGAGCTCTCAAGCAGGATTTTTAAGTCACTTAAATGAAATACATTTAAATTGTACAGTGAAGCTGTTGACATCTTTTATTGATGTACGCTCGTTTCCTGTTAATTACTGAGAGAAGACTGTTAAAATCTTATGGAGATTTCGTAACAGATTGTTAATACTTGCCTGTACAGAATGCTTCACATCGTTTTGACTCTTCACATTAGCAGTAGTGTTTCATCACAGCCGCTCATCAGCAACATCCAAACTTGCCGGAATAAATAGATCAAGCAGTTCATCAGATACGATCTCGTTATCCTTCTTTCTGATTTGATCGATTGCTTGTATCGCTGCTGTGCGCAACACTTTTCCCAAACTCAACCGATACATGCTTTTGAGATGTGATATATGCGCCAAGCCCGAGACACTCTTGACTTAACATAATGCAAATTAAATAAATATTAATGAACTTTTTGTGCTCTGCTGTTGTTGCAGTTGCAACTACCAAATGAAAAAACTGATAAACGTATACGCTCCCTCATCCGTCACACCGACTTTTTTGATCGGAAGCTGAACAAGTACTGACGTTCAATATCTGCGCGACTATAACGTAAGAGAAATGATTGGAGCGGCGGTTGCCACCATCATCGGTCAAAGCCCGAGCTTTAACGACTGCTTCCAAGCGAAACCTTGGCGCTGCACCGAATCCATTCTCCGCCTCACTGGCGTCATTAAATTGCTTTAATACGGGAAGTAAATACGCGTCCAGCAGCCAGTGAATACCGAACAGCCACCTACACTAAACGAACGAACGATAATGGGATCGAAAGTGAATTTTCGTTTGATGTCACGTATGCTCCGCTTTTACTATTCAGTATTTTACGCGTTGATATAGTTTATATTCAAATACTAGCTCGTTGTTTGAACGCGCTATCCCATGATTTTCATTGTACTTTGAATACAAGAGATTTGATTAGGCATATTAAGCTTGAGATTGCCTAATTAGACAATAAGGTACGCGTATTTCGATAGGAGACAATATGTAGCGATTTGAATCTCTTTGTTCGCGATGAAAGTATGTAGTTGAACTAAAACGCCAAGAGACATGCTCAATACTTTGAACACCACAAATAGCATTCTGGAAGAATAATAAATAAGGCCAAAAGTCTTAAATAAAGGGCGAACAAAATACACAGACCGATCAAACATATTTTCAATTTGGTAACGTAATTCCGAGCCGTGCGGCGAAAGACTGCATGCTCTCGCCTAATCTGTCAGGCGAATGTAAGTGCAACTGAATTATCAAAAATTCAACCAGAGGAGTATTGTGACGGCTGCGTTAAGAGAAAGGAGGAAGAAGTTCCGTGACGGATTTAAGCGTAGGGCTAAACGAACCCGGGGTGGGTCGGGAAAAGCAAATTCTCACGGTCTTCTGAATCACCTCCACTTTTTCTTGGATTACCGTGGATTTTCATGCACTTCTACAGATTCGCTCCGGTTCTCTCGCTACCACCATCCGATTATTCGGCTTTTCCTCCTCCAAGACGTCGGTTGTAGCTTCGCATCTGTTGTTCTTTTGTTTAAATAAATTTATACAACATTGAAAAATAGCAAGAGCGAAAGTGATAGCTACACGCCAACATAACTGATTTTTGATCTCTTTGACCAACTGTCAATTGAGATTATTTCATTAACTGCTTACATCTGCTAATCATTGATGAGAAAGCGTTCAAAAATTTCGTAAGCTACGTAAGGCGTAAGCTATTTAAGAAATTAGTAGAACTTTCCCTGAGGTGTAAAACGAATTTTCTGCTTCTTAATTAAGAAAATTAGCAAATGCAGTGTTAGTTTCAATAATCTGTCTAGACTGTAAGGCATTTGGAATGAAACGCTATCATTTATAGTCTTGTGTCTTAGTCACAAGCACACATTTTATTGTACAACGAGGTTGAGTTCTACCATGGCAGTTTTTTCATTATGAGATTAAGTGATTTAATTTAAGGTATCAAAACATTCATTGCGAGCATACTACAGCCGACTAAAAAGTTGTTGATAAATTCGCGGATAGTGCTGTTGTGTGTTAGTCTTGAAACGTCAAGCATATTGATCGACGCAACAGCCTTCTCAGCCTCTGTTTACGATATTTCACGACCTCGAATAATAAAACATCTTCCCTTCCGACGACCGGTTTTCTTGGCCAAGGCCGTCGTGGACATTCCTCAGTCGAGTGTGCCACTATTCATATTCGATTTTCCGCGCGAACTGTGGCTGGCTTCGCTGCGAGACTGCGCCTACATCGAGGCGTTTCCACGGCGACGCGCGCATTGCGCGGCCCATCGGCCAATGGTCGCGCTTCGCTCCGCCCTGGGGCAGTGCGCGCGGTCCCGCCCACTGCGCAACGACGGTGGTCTGCGCGGCGGTGAAGCAAACACACGCGGCGTTGCTGGCGGGAGCGTTGCGCGAATACTATTTGGACGTTGGTGTGTGCAGCCAATAGCGACACTTGCCGCTTGCGCGCATTAGCTTGCCGGATGGCGCGGAATCGATTCGGACTGGGCGCGCGAGCGCGCACTGCGCGGCCCCCATCCGACCTGTCGTGTGCTACTGCGGCTGTGTGTGTGTGTGTCGTCGTTGAATCGCAGTCCAGTTCCCGTTAGCTGCTTCTGTTCCGAACTGGACGAGAGGATGGCCGTACGGCCCGTACGGCTAACCGCCGCAGAGACGTGAAGTTTATGCCTGTCCCTAGCACAGGGCTCTCTGAGACTTGCGTCCGGGTAAATCGCGTCGGCAGCAAGCTAACCCGGTTTCTGGTTTTGTCATAGGCGGTTGGCACTCACTCCGTCGCTTGCTTATGTGTATAATCCGATGGGACGACAATTCGCACTCCGCGATTCTTCGTCCCCTCTCCGCAAAGTCTGCTACCCTAGTCCTCCTATATTGGTCGAGAGGCTGAGCCCCGAACCAGCGACTCTGCAGGTTCTGATTCTGTTGCTAACCGCCATTTGCTATTTCGTAGAATCGTGTTCCGGACCTAGAATGGAACACACAGTGTGCGCCTAGATCGCTCGGAAGAGCGGTATCAACCGATAGGTTTATTGCTGTCAATCGCGTCGTAGTTTCGGCAAAGTGTTCTGGAGCTGGTTTGTTGAAGCTTGGTGATATTTCTAATCAGATGGCAGCATATATAGATACCATCTGGCACCGTTCATACCAGTTCCCTTCCAGTTGCTTCGACTTTTGGCCTCTGATGAGTTTTACGGCGAGCGCATTCGTATTGTTAGGTCAAAACGTAACTTGATCCAAAAGAAAAATCATTTAGTTAATTCATTGCTTTGAATATCGTATTGTTTTAGAGATCAAATATTAGTGCCGCTAGCAAACGATTAAGGCAATGACATATCCTTTTAAGTAGAATCGTGACGTAGTTAGGTATAAATGAATATTCTTTTTCATTTGAGCTATATGCTATTTCTGTTCTCTCTGTCAGGAAAGAGGCGAGTATAATTATGGCTTATGCGCTTCAATACATTTTCTAAAATGTTTCAATAGCAGCGTCTCGCTTTTTTATCAATGAGCAAAACCTTATCTATTTCCTACAGTGACGTGAGTATTGATACATCGGTCTGTATCAGTGAATATACATGAAAACTCCAAATAATAGAGTGCATCAGGTAAGTGGTATTCCACGAGGTCGTGCTATACGCGACGGTGTTTGTGAAAAATGTAGTATTAGTCGGGGAAGATTAGATGAAAGCTGCAGCCCAGTGCAACAGTATTTTGAAGCGTTTTTGTCGGCGGTTGCGTGAATGATCGGGTGCGACCTACTAGTTTTGCCCACTTTGGCCGCATAGAGTGGGCGCGACCCCTGTTGGGTGGGGAATGCAAATTAGGCAACATATTACACAAAGCGGTCTGTAGGTACTTGTACTGATACTGGGCGATCACATACGCAACAACAAGTCAAAGGTTAATGACCGGGCAAGAATTCCTTCTTGGGGATGTTTTGGTGGTTGATTTTTTTTGTCTTGTTTTAGGGGGGTGGATGATGGTGGTGGTAAGCGAAGCTGCGGTCGTCTCCTAGCTGGGTGGGGATTGACTGGACATGTAGTTAGATACGCGTGACGAGGAAGTGATTCGTTGTCTGCCTGTCAAATGCAGCTAACAACAATTGATGTTATATTCACCGCATCTAGGCTTGAATGGGGAGCGCCTCTTTAAATAGATTGATCTTAAGTCCTTTGCCTCTGGGCGGTTTTTTATATTCACTCTTTGACTACTACTTCGGAAATAGTATTTTTATGTTACACTGAGTTGTATTCGTAATTTACATATTTTAATTCTAGGATTGAAAGACCAGAATCTTAAACTTAAGGATATAGGCCACGTCGTGACAAAGCATTTGTCGACTGGGCGGAATCAGTGGTTCCTTGGCGCGACACGCTGTTGATGATTAATTTGTAGCGGATAAGAGGAAATTGCTCCGCCTGCATTTTATTATTGATTTTACTTCATACTCGGCGCGCACCATAGACTGCTTCACGTTATAGCGTTCAGAATAGGTGTTGTAGCCGAAAGTCGATCAATTTGCCACACTCGTAACGTCAAAATAACAATAGAAATATTTGTGTCTCGAAAAGTCATAATCCTGAATGTCAATTGTTGGTTTAGCTGGTTTAAAGCACGTCATTCTGCGTATCGCCAAAGCTGCGCGTCTGTCTACTAATGTGAAAATAGTCTTCGCTTTTGTGAATATGATCATTGATAATTTGTTTCAATTAAGCAGTTATGTATAGGCCTGACTTCCTGCAAAAAATCGCGTAGGATCAGCATTTGCATTGGATGACGCGCGCGCGTCTCAAAAAACTCCGGAAAGCAATAAGTCATTTTCATGTTTCAGATCTTTGCTTCCTGAGCTGAGAAAGCGCCTATCCGGTTTCTAAAAGCGTCCGATTCTACAAGCCTATTCTACGCTCTCGAAGAAAGGAAGATGGTATGTCTTTTTGGCCTATTGGCTTTCACGATCTAATAAGGAATGAATGAGCTTGAAATACCCCTCCGTTTACCGTAGATCACTTGCTTCTTTTTATTGTTTATTGTTTTATCAATTGTTGTGATAGCCACCGAAAAACATGATCATGACGTATATCAATAGAGAAATCAGAAGTGGGGTGTTTACCGCAGACAGTGTTTGGCACTGTTCCCTACTACACACTGTCTGAACCGATCAATTATTAACGTTTCCTGCATTCTCTCGTGAGTTTGTTTGCGAAATCAGGCCCTGCCTGAAGGGACCACATGTTGGACAATCTAACTTTGTAGGTTCAGTGCGTTCATTCTATTAATAGCTTTGAAATGATCTTACCGAGGAACAGATCGCCGGTAAGCGCGCCGTTTCACTCTCTTGTCTCAAAATTAATATTCTAATAACGACGCCAAGTCACTGCGACGCTCTTAGTAATATAGAGAAGTAGCGAGCTTAGCGTGTGTACTTGCTGATGGCAGTATTGACGGCATTAGGAAGCCTCAGAGGGTTTTTCACTCGCGGCTTTTTCAATGTTTCCGACGCTAACGTGGGCTCGGGTTCAGTAAGCTGGCACACCATGGTGTGAGTCGTACTTTTTGCGACGGATTTGCTTGCCGTCGTCAACTAGCGAACCTTATCTCAACTTTGATTTACGATTAAGCCCGGCACGCCTACTGGTCAACACTGTTAGCGCACGCGTACTTTACCCGGTATTAGCTTTTATTGCGATTGTCTAACTATGAACAGTCGTGTGTCCTATCTCTAAGTATGTACTTAGAGTGATAGATGGTTGATTGCGATGATGATGATGATGTTGAATCACACGGGGCGAATTCGGCATTTTCGTTACGGCTTAGTCGGCTGAGAGCGAGTTTGCAATCGTTCGTTAACGAGTGTTAGCAACCGGCGCCCGTTCCGATACGTTTTAGTCGACGTTTCTGGTTGTAACTTGTTTATGAAGCTTTTAGAAGGTCAGGGTTATAGTCGCAAACTGTACCTTCAACAGAGATCAAAGGCGAATAATTGCGCTTTCAAATCGCAAGACTGCTCAAACTACGCATAAGTACTGCGATGTGCGGCATATAATGCCGAGCTGAGCGAAGCGGTCATTGTCTCTCGTCACGAGGGTTAGCTATAGTTGAAGTCGTGCCGATTTTCGAGGCATCTTCAGTGTGCCCATCGGTTGAGATGGGTTTGATTTGGTTGGCTGAACGAATCAGTCGTCAGAGGGATGAGAGCGAGCGAGCGAGAGAGGAGGGGAAGGGAAGATGTTTGAGGCGGTCTAGTAGGCTAGTTCAAGACGCGCCAGCGGTAAAATCGAAATCGATCCGACTTGGACGGTCGGTTGCGTTTTTGGCGGCCAACGGAGTGACATGAGGGATGGAGGCTTGACAAACGGAGCTTTGGCCCCGTGCCACTCGCCATTTATCTCCAACTTTTCGCTTTTCTTCTCTCAGACGTATAACAAACGTAGACTAATCGATTTCGACTCGACTGTCATTGCACGGCGCGCAGTCATGCATATGGTGGAGTTTTCTTTGATGTCGGTACGAAGGCGTATTAGTCATTCATGGAGGGGCTTGCTTGCGAGAGTGCCCTGAATTTTAGTGAGGTTTTTGGCATAGGACAACGTATTATTACAAGGAACGCAATAAAGGCACTATATTGCGTACATGCGTACGCGGAACTTTTTGCCCGCGAGACAAGGCTCACTTGCTAGCGTACTGCGGCCGTCGCCGTAGGACCAGTAAGCATATACGCACGTTTCGAGCGACAATGGCAATGCATCCTCTGCCGATCACGCTGGTGACTAGTGGTTACACTGACGCTTGTGTGCGATGCTTCGGGCATTCTGAACTTAATAAATATTCAGAGGTACATGTTGAGGGGTGGTATTTCGGGCAAATTTCTCGTTCCATCTATATCGTTCGTTAGCTTCTGTATTTCTCAGTTATCAAGCTTTATCGCTGAAAATTTGCTTCCAAAATTGACGCAAAATCCAGGCCTATGAAGAGAGACAAGAATGCATGCGAATAAGAATACGCGGTTGCTTCGAAGCCAACGAGAATTTTTCGAGCTCAAGAGCGAAGTAGTTAAGGCCTTCATGCTCATCTTCCGCGTCGTCGCCGCCTTGTCAGCGCTTGTCAGTGGGCAACTGAACCGGCGTGGCCGCTGTGGCTCGGAGCCGGGGTTTGACGATAAACTCGCTCGTTCGTTGCCTGTTCCCCTTGCCCGCATCTGCCTTCCGCCGCCGTTGCGGACCATCGATTTTCCCGGCCAGGCGACGCGCGGGTCGGTCGCCGGTTGCCGCGGCGAGAGCGGAGAACGGGAAGCCCCGAGCCACCGGCGGCAGACGGCAGCCGGCCGCTCGCCCGCTCTCCCCTTCGCTTTCTCATCGCGCCTTCCTTGTTTCATAACCACCAGCAGCGCGCCGCTGCCATTCCTCTCGCACAGAGACACGACCCGGCTTGAGCACACACGCGCGTCAGGCATGCTAGAAGGCGTAATTGAGGCACGAATTGGCCGACGCGTGGTCATATCGGTTGAGAACTACGGGCGTTATTGAACGCATCCCTAAGTACGCTATGGCTATTTGCTTTTCTTGTATCGCAGTTGTTAGCGCATCTTCCGCTACTCCTTTGATAAAAAGGTATGGGCAGGGCTCGCCGATGACACACGCATACACATTTCTGGTTTTATTAAAGGCTTGTCTGCCGTTGGCGACACAGCAGTGTGTCTGGGTACGGCGACATGATAGACGACAATCAAACATCGCTGCGATTGAGCGATCAATCAATGTGAGCGTTGACTGCGCCGCTTCCGAAAAGACGCGATTCTTTTTGGCTGCGTGCCGATCCTGAAGCTTTCATTTATATCCGAGCGAGAATAGAGTTGGCTGAGTGCAATCGCGCCCTATTGCTAATTAGAGCTCGCTTGACGAGCCCATAATTTTTAATCAGTTGGCCATAAGTTGCCTAGCTGTAAAGCTGTAAGGCGGCCGTTTGAAATTAATCGACATTTCTTGATCAGTAAGAAGGCAGTATCGTATGAACTGGTTGATATGCGCGCATGCTAAGGCGGCGAATTATGCTATGGAAACGGATGATGAGCTATCATAGTCCTGAGACTCTTATATTCAAAGGTTGTACGCAAATAGCAATTGGTTAACTTAGTGACAATATGCGCCTTTGCAAAGGCTATTATGCGGCATAAAATTCTTTGTCCTTTATATTGCTTAAGGAATAGCGCAGCTACGCTATATAGCATCACTATTGTTAAGGGATTTACATTTTATGTCCAAGAAACAATGGGAGAAGGGCTAGATAGCATAGCGATTGGTTAAGTTTTCCGCTTAGAACGTTTGCCATTGCGAGATCTTTCTCGTTTAGCTGCGAAAGAAACGACGAATTTACGATACATAGATACGTAGGGACTGAAAAAGTGTTCCTTCGCAGCGCACTTCTCATCAAATGTAATACCTCAGAAAGTCCATCAAATCTCGGGACTTAACTCGACGCAATCGCGGAACTATTCCATGCAAAGCAAATTGATGCAGCGTCGAGTTCCTTGCGTCATCGGGGCTGCCATATGTGTCTCGCTGTGGCGAGCTTTTCCCATGAATGCGCAATTTTTTGCGCACTTTATTCAATTGCGGACACGTAGTCTGACTGAGCGGCGCTGTTGCGACGCGGACCGGACGTGAGCCCGGGCCCTTTCGCTTTTCATCGCCGCAAATGCTGGAGACGTGAATGCGCTTTGTTGGCCTTGCACACTGAGGGAGCGACGTTGGGAATGTCTGTCGAGGTGACTAGACCGGTGACTTACAACGGCGCTCTTATGGGCTGTAAGGGAGGCGTGGACCTGTCCCCATTTAAGTGTTTGCTATGGATCGTGCGATCTGAAAGAGACATTACGGTAGATGGGCGTACATTAAGGAGTTGCGGGTTATGAAATTTTGGGGCGGGTTTGGAGGGTCGCGGCACGATTCTCAGGTCGGCCTGTGACGTTCATGCAGGGAGCAATTCGAAAGCAGTCATAGAATAGTCTATTGAGGAAAAAGACGTAATCCTTTGCCGCTGGTTGGCCACACAGGTGCAAACGAGCAAAATTACCGGTGCAAGCAGTATCAGTATAGTCTGCTGTATCCGCCGCTACTGAACAACAGTTCGCGCGAACACAGAGTAAATTTGCGGTGTCCGAAAGACGCGACTGCTGTCAGTCGTTTGTCGTCGCGCGCTGTCGCCAACTGCTCAACTTTGCCGATTAATAATCGATTCGATAGCTGTACACACAGCGTTGCGCTCGCGGCCAGTGTAATGCGGCACGGGCTACGACGTAGATCTGCGTAGAGATTGGAGGGGGCAGAGGGAGCGGCTACGGCACTTTATGAGTCAGCGCCGCCGTCAGAAATCCGAACAACTTTCACATTGCACCGCGTGATCAGTGACTTGGGTGAAATCGGCAAATGACAGTGATGTTTTGAAGGATTGGATAGCGCGAATGTAGTCAGGGGTGTTTTGTACGCTAATCTGCGGATTTTGAGCATAAGCTGGATGGGAGCAAGCTTTACTTTTGGCCTTTACTTGGAAATGTATTAAGAGTTTAGATGAGCGTTTGCTTTCTAAGTTGTTTTCCCCGAGCGAGTCCAATCATATAATCTATGCGTCGAGTGAACACCATATGAGCGTTAAATAATAAACGTTAAAATTGGTTGTGGACTGAATATGATTCAAATCGCTAAGTGATTCGTTATTGCAGAATTCAAGGAGGCGTTCTCGCTATTCGACAAGGACGGCGATGGCACGATCACCACTAAGGAGTTGGGCACCGTCATGCGCTCTCTCGGCCAGAACCCCACAGAAGCCGAGTTGCAGGACATGATCAACGAGGTTGATGCCGATGGTCAGTGATCGCTCTTTTTTATACGTTGATTTTGGTACATTTTGAATGAATATATCTGCAATTCTTCGTAGCTGCGGGAAAAAACACAGAACGTGGTGTTGTTCTGCGCTTACTTTTATTGCCTACTACGCTTACCGTAATATCTTCATTCCCTGACGATTGGACCTGTTTCAGGCAACGGAACTATCGATTTCCCCGAGTTCCTGACGATGATGGCCCGAAAAATGAAGGATACCGACAGTGAAGAGGAGATCCGGGAAGCCTTCCGGGTTAGTCACTTTTTATTAATTGCATTAATTCATCTTTATAATAGAGCGGGTAATGGATAGGCGTAGGTTTTATCGTAGGAATATCACACACAATATCAAATGCTCTTAGGCTTATGGAAAAGGTAGTAGCTGGTATAGGCGATGCCTTTGAGCTATTTCTTGCATCGAACGTTCATTCGCAGATTTTTGCTTACTTGTTCTTTTAATTCCAATAGGACACTAACAGCCACCACTGATAATATACCCATCACTGATCCAAATGTTATTCAGCTTCAATCGTTTCTTTCATTTCGACAGAAACTCTTGTGATCTAGTCCCTCTATGTTAACTAGAGAATATTGCAATATAGCGTAAGTCATGAGTGAAGACCAAAAAAGCTGGTGGGTGAAAAACTGACAGCGTGCTAGCAGGGAGTTGAACGTGGGGGCCGGATGAGGTAATGACAAAGACGAATTACTGCGACGACGGCCCTGATTCCCCAGCGGGGTTCCTCTGTCTGTCCGACTTCGCTTTCCTCCACGTGTCCCTTCTGTCTTTCGTTTAACGGCCCTGACGTGTTGCAATTTAAATGCTAAGTCGAACCAGAGCTTTGACTGTGACGAGAATGGGTCAAAGGAGGGAGACGGAGCGATTGCACCGACGAGGCGGCGTGGGAAGGGCAGCAGCATTTGATGCACTCAGTCATTTCATTTTACCTCGAGAAATGTGAGATTTATGGAGTATATTTGAGTCGCTTTCAATGTTCGACCTTCTAGGCGGGCGGAGGGAGGTTAGCATCCCATGTTCTCCTCGAATCCCAATCTCAAAAAATGCGAGATCAGGTTCTCAAAATGAGAGCTCTTGTAGTCTTCACACCGCTTTCCTTTTGGTATTCGTAAACACTACCCGCTTTTATGTTTGTGGGTCAGCGCTTCGATTGCAACTATACTAATGGATAAGGTTATGGACAATTTATATGAGCAATTCGCATTCGGCGAACAGTTTTCTGTCGCGGCTGTGGTCTATCTGCTAGCTGCGCGATCGTTTTACGTTCGCGCATGACAATGATGCATATGGCCGCAGTCGTCCCGCTTGGTCCGTCTATTTGCTCGAGAACGCGACACCAGCTAGGGCGGGGCCGGTCTCCCAGCAAATATTGATGTCTGTGTGTAGGACGGCGACGCTTTCTGTTTGCTACGGCTTTTAATTGCTACGTTATGACTTGGGGAAATTGAAGGAAAGTTGCGGCGAGGGTTGGAAGAGTTTTGTCATTTTAACGAAATTCCCCCCCCCCCCTTTTTCGTCCTCATCAAATTTTGCTCCAATCTACTTTACACAGTGTATCGCTGGGACAGGTGCGATTGCTGCGAAAGCGATAGCTTTGCTATTGTTATTAGCTTATCGCTAAAGAGGCATGTCATACGTAGCGAGAGACAGGGTAGAGTGCATTTCCAAGGGACAACTGGAATCGCCCTAACATTAGTGACGGGTCGACTATTCCAGTTTTTCACTTAGTAGCTAGTAAATAATACGTCATTCGATACAACACGTCAGGGCACGTTAGGCGTAAACAGTCAACAACCCCCCCCCTTCCTAAACTGAGCTGGATTGGGGTGCGTCTCGTGTTAGTGTTATGCTGATTGTGAGGCATTTATGAATGAATGCGAGTGGGCTAGGGGCTGTCCTACTTTTTCTGCCTTTAAACATGCCGGTGATAAGATACCCATTTTTACGACGTACTTATGCGCTCTAAAAGGCATGCGCTAATGTACAGAAGCAGCAGGGAAGTGAAGCGTATGGAAGCGATTATGGAGCTGATATTTTTCGTTTGTCGTCGACTCACGCTATTCTTGTTAGCTCAGTGAGATATTAGGAAAAGTACAGGACGATTGTTAGATCAGCAGTGATATGTGGGCTAGACCGCTGTCAGTATGTGTGTGTGTGTGTGTGGGTAGTAAGGTAGTTTATAACTCAACCTTTCATTTCGATTTACCCCTTATATTTCACTTGAACATAATAACAAGCTTTGCTATACCATATACAGTGGAAACCGCTTAAGTGTATATCGACCGGGCAAGAAAGTTTTGTGCACTTATGCGGTTTTTGCACTTCTCCGGGCATGATTCAAAACAAAGGATGCACACGGGACTTGCAAAACAAGTGCACTTATCCTATTCGTACACTGAAGCGGTGTGCACTTATCCAATTTTCACTCTATTAAGACTACAGTTAAGCGCAACTAAATCTCTTATTAGCAGAGAGCCACAGGAAACACCGTAGCACGCACAGTATGG
Organism: Plectus sambesii; assembly: GCA_002796945.1. Taxonomy (NCBI): domain Eukaryota; kingdom Metazoa; phylum Nematoda; class Chromadorea; order Plectida; family Plectidae; genus Plectus; species Plectus sambesii. Next base: position 14,508 of record NIUQ01000037.1, read on the forward strand.
GAAACTAAATTGAGCATGTCTTTAGCGCTAAGGGACTAACATTTCATTTTCTTGATACCGATTAAGAAATTATGATGATACTTCACTTAAAGTTAATCAATAATAAACACCACATATTAAGACAAGTCTGTATTGAGAAAGGGAAATAAATATTGATTGACTTGCAGGTCTTCGACAAGGACGGCAACGGGTTCATCTCGGCCGCTGAGTTGCGTCACGTGATGACCAACCTCGGCGAGAAGTTGACCGACGAGGAGGTCGACGAGATGATTAGGGAGGCCGATATCGACGGAGACGGTCAGGTCAACTACGAAGGTCAGAATTACCTTCTTTTTATCCCCTCGCCCTTTTACAAGCGCCTTTGACTGGTACTGTTATTTAGCAGCTACCGTGTTTTATTGTAAGAAAGCTCCTTGCGCTTATCGCACGGAAGCGTGGGTAGGTGTAGAAGGGAGGTTAAATGATGGTACTGGTGTGAGACGCTTGTCTCCCTTTTCACATTGTTTGGGGTTTGTTTTGTTTTTACTGCGCCGGTCACTTGCGAGTTCAGTTTATCAAAGGGTTTTGATATTTAAGCAACACAATGCAGTTGTTTGAAGAAATATCAAAACCCTTTGATAAACTGAACTCGTTAGCGATCCGCTGCGGCCATCATTCGAGCATTGGGGTAAGTGTGAATTACGAAACGCCTTGACATCATTTAAACAATAATCATGAAAGCTAAAATTGTTCATAATTATTCTCATTTTATGTGGTTTTAGATGTAATTCCTTTCGTTGAGGCGTTTCGTATTTTCAAACGTATGGATAGTATTTGATCCTAGTGCCTTAAGTTGGGGACACTTCAGGCATGTACGATTTTGGTCACCATTCATTTTTTTTCCAACTGCTATGACGGTCGTTAACATCACATCTTGACATGTTTCCAGTAGACGAAAGTTGCTGTGAAACTGCCGTGGTTGTTAACCTGTTCACGGCTGTCATGTGCAGTAATTTTGTTTGAATCCCTTCACTTTTCTTTTTGGTACATGTACAATAGATGTTAAATATTTGAGAGCACCAAGACGTTCTTCGCATTTGACTGGTCTCGTATTTTGAATGACTGTCGTTTGTTATGTATATTCTGTCGAGTACGATGTGTTATGGAATTGTTGTACTGGATTGATCTCTTAAAATTGACTGCTTTGCATGCTGAAGGCTTCTCTGCTTGACTTCTCTCGGTCGAATCTTTAAGCATTATCTGCTCACTCCTTATCACCACGCTTAAGCACTTGTTCTTCACGTCTCACTATGCGTAGGCTCCGATAAAGATTCAGTTCATTAATAATAAGGTCATTGCGTCTTTTGTATGGGTTCGCGCGGCTCTCTGATACTTATTTTGGATTAATAAGCGAAAATTGACCGCCTATTTGAATGTCGCTTTAGAAATAGAGCCGCATTATTCTTCTCCAGGGCTTTCTTTTGCTGTAAGTAATTTGCAGTCATTCATGAGGCAGACGATTGTTGAAAGAAGTGAAGAGGAGAAATACCAAAATGGGCATGTTCGGATTCAGATAGACAGATGCCTTCTTTGCAAATATGCAATTAGCCGATGTTGCTTTGCGCATATGTTAACATCTGATCATATTTCAATCGTGTTAAGCACACGCCCGCCATCCCAAATTACCTCTTACTCCCAGCGGACAGCGCTAAAAACGAAAACACCACTTGTGAAAGACGTCTTTATCGACCTGAAATTGATCTACCTTCTCACGCCGCCGCGGTCGACTGGTGGGGGAAGCTTGCGAAAGAGAGGGATGGAAGGGTCGATTTCTGCACCTCCCCCTCGCACTCCCTCGATTTCTTCACTCGCACTCGGTCCCATCTCGGCGCTCATCAAGCAATATTGATCGCCGCTTTAGCGTTTTCCTTCATTCAACCCCGTCCCCATCTATTTGGTGGATTTGTTTGTTGACCGGTCTTTCCACGCGCCGGCGACGTTTGGGAAAAGGGTCTTCTGCGGCTTTGATCAAATATTTTCGCCTTGCTTCCGAACGTCGACGCAACTTGGTGGTGAGGGCGAAGGGGAAGAGAGCAAACCACAGCATTTTATCTCGCATACGCATAGATTGGCTGCGAAAAAGTAAATTGCATTACAGTAGAAATCATTTTTTACTGGTGAATTAAGGGACCAGTGCATTTTGACCGCCATAAACGATTTCCAACTGTATATCATTTCCGCTCTGACAATCATGAAGGACATTTTTCGTGTCGATATGGCCCTTTTTGGTTGGAAAAACGCCGTCTTGAATAGAACAATGTCCTGCTCGCTTTGAAAAGGTCTTTATTACAAAGCAAATGGTACGTATTGAACGCAGTAGACTCTTCGTTGCGCCCTTATTACGTATGCTAGTGTTAAATGTAGCGCTTGTTGTTAGTGACTACACTGACACGCTTGCTGCATTACAAAACACGCCAGTCCTTCAAGATTGTTCTTTCAATTTGTGGCTTTGTTGCCCATTGAAAGGTTTATTGTTAACTATGTGCTCTTAGCCATAAATCAGCGCTTTTCTCTTTCATTCATCTCTGCGTCAATTCTGCAAAGATGTCATTGAGTTGGCGACCAGTAGCATACTCTTTCTGCTAATTTTGGAAGGGGGTGGGGGTTTATTGCATCCAAATCTATGCCTTCAATAATAACTGCATTGTAAACAAATAAGGTCCTACCACTGCCAGTTGAAATTAGAGCCCTAGAGATCAGACAGAACTCCTTCGTGTCAGCCGTAGCTGGAATTTACGACAGTCCGCCAAGCGGTGTCGACCAGCTGTGCTCTCTTGGTTGTTTACGGCGAGTTCGAGAAAAACACAAACTTGCGGAGAATTAGGCTCAGTATCGCCGGCGATAGCGACGTCAGAGGTCGTTCCAGTTGGCGGCGCGCGTAAACAGGAATGGGGCTCGCGCCGTGGGCTTTTTTGCCCTTCCATCCATCTCTGTCGGCGCCTTCCACTTTAGAATCAAATACACCGGCTGTCAGCATATTTCGACACTCTTGCATCCCATTTCATCATCTCTGCAATAATTCAAAATGCAAGAGTGACGAATTGATCAGCGCTGTGATTCTTTATGGATGCGGCTGAACGACTGAATATTCAGCAGTGTAACAGTGGCGGCGTCTTCCAGTTGATGCTGGTAAGCGATGGAAGCCGAAGAGCGATGACGCCCCAACAGGCGCTCGGTCGCTTTTTGAGTTCCTCTCATTGAAGACGAGGCGGTTGAGCCTGCGCTCCTTCGCGTCCGCAGAGCACCACGATGGATTGACGCTTGTTTTTGCCAGAGGACAGCACGCACTATGCTTGCACCCTTGGGCTAAAGATTGGCCTTAAGATAAAGAACTCGCAATCCTGTTCAGATCTTTTTTTCGGCGCCTTTGCATTGACGCCGCTCGTTTTGAACGAAATCGATTTGACAGTTGAACGCGAGAGAATGTGACGCTTTTTGACGCTCGTATAGAGACTGTTGAGGCAGTTTAATTGCAGTTTGCAAAATGGTCTCTGTTGTCACGTTACGTTCAACATATTGTGAGCAGCGTTCCTGTTTGCTCACTTGAAGGGATGTTATGAGAAGCTTGTCTTGGGCAGCGCGTGACTCGCCGCAGTCCAACAAATCGAAAGATGCTAAGAATCGGCGTCAGATTTTCTGCCTTGCACTTGAGCCATCAAGTGAGAGAGAGATAACTGCTCGAATTCGCTTGACTGCGGAGTATTTCGATACCCTCTTATCCGCGAGCTTCCTCCACTCTCATCAATCACTCCTGTATCTATCTCATTTTCGTGGCCGGCTCGGTTGAATTTTGGCGTCGCGTGAGTCGATCGATTTTTCGACTCGAGAGAAAGTGTCCGAGTCGGTCGTAGTCTGGCCACCATCAGCGACGCGACGACCGAAGAAGCGGGCGCGCCTCATTTGTCCCCCCTCTGTTCTTCCTCGCGGCTTCACTAGCGTTCGATATTTTTGTCCGCAAAAATCCAATACGGCCACCGTATTCTCTCGTTCCGACCGAACGCGTTGCGCCAATTTTCCCGCGCTTTGCTGGCAGTCCGTTGGACTATATATGTCGGCGGAAGTCGCTACGGGATAATGGCGTTTCTTGTACGCTCCAAAAGACCGGAGGCCGACTCTATGCAGTGATCGCATCCAGTATCATTTGCTAATGCGGTCCTTAGTCAGAAGTGAATTGCACGGAAGATGCGGCGTCATTTCACACCAAACTATGTTAATGTCCATACAGTTGGCTGCGTTTGCAATAAAGATAAGTGAAGCGAAAGCAAATAAGTTGTGTGTAATTGGCCGTGCAATAGGGCTCACTACTGTTATTTCATTCATTTAGTAGATAAACATGCACAGTGCATGCTGGCCGTTTGATGCTGGATGATGCTATTGCTGGAAGCCCCCAAGCATATACGGTAATTTCGCACAGCTTACAGCGCAACAAATGCTCCCGCCACGCTACTCATGTCTTCCACCATTTGTTGCCGCGCAATTTGTTTCCACATTGGTCAATCAACCGAGTCTTGCTTAAATAGGTCTTATCTCCGTCGTTGTTAACTACAAAGTGATGCATCATCACTGATCAGTAAGTCTATGCAACAGGTAGTTCGTCATGCAACTGCCACTCCTACAGTATCCTTGGAATGCAATGACACTTACAGAGAGGCGTTGAGAAGCGCGCTCGGAGCGAATTTTAATTCGTTCAGCAGCTGCATTGTCATGAGCATCGCATGTTATCTATTTATTTCCTCTCTACTATCTAGCATGGCTTATGAAAGATTGCTTTTGCTCGAGCTTGCTGTTAAGTCACTCTCGCCATCACTTTGGCTGGATTGTTTTACGCAGGGTCACTTATAGACAACTAACTGAATTAAAAATGCTTTTTGGTTGGGCGCTTGGAAAATTATGCGCGATACATATGTGCGTCACGCAGATTTTTCCACCTACCGGACGCACAAAGAGAGTTTGATTTTGCAACAAGAGTTGTCTGTATGTGACGCTGTCGGTAAATAGATATGATTTCCTCCTTGGCAGTCCCGCTTTCTTTGACAATCGCTTACTTTGACCATCGCCGCACGCGTCTCTTTCTCACAACCGCTCCTTATCCGCTGGCTAAGCTTCAGAGCGCCTCTGTTTGCAGAGTTTGTCAGCATGATGACATCAAAGTGAATCAGGGCAGTTTGAAACTGCGACGTCCCGGCACTACTACAGCCCCCGACAGCCTGCCGAGTGCGCGTCGATAAATTGCCATGACACTAACTGTTATCGCTGTTTTTTCCGGAATATTGCTCGTCATTTACTAAACTAACGACTGCTGCTTACTGCTGTGTATGTGGCTCTCAGTACGATTGCGTTCAACCCTGAATGATCCTGCAAACCGTTTTAATCCTGAAAGTGCAATCCTGAATGACGGTAACTGCTGAGCTATTAAAAAAATAAAGGCAGGAATAAAATGCAAGCTGATACACGAATTTTCGCTGATGTAACATAAAAAATCGACTGTAATCTGTGCTTGTTCAATCTTAGAGTGCAGTTTTTAGAAAAAAAACGCACTTTTATGAGCCTAATATGATTCGGCAGTCAACAATCGTACTGCGTGCTAAGAAATGCTGCGTTCGTTTGTTTCTTTCGCTTTTTCGCTGCTTCGTCTCAGTTCTTTGCGCCGCTTTCGACAACCAACACTCTTGCTCCTTATACGCTCTGTCTAGGCTTGGATTGATTGACCGGTTGGATATGGTTCGTTCGCGCAAGGCTATGATATTGACATTATAATAAGTAACATTATTATTTGGTGAGTGGGGATTAATCAAAACTGTGGTCCCTTGAACAAATACACTTTGGCATGAATCCAAAATTTTGCATTTTACAAAAGGGTATACCGAGCCGCCCGGAATTAATGGTTACTGTATAATTTGGCTATACTTCACACTGTTCCTCTATTAATTCGTACCCGATCGGGTTTTACAACGCGTCGGGTTGAGTACCGAACGCATACTGTACTACAAAGCATTTATCGATATTATATATGTTTTGCATTACGGTACGCGCCGAATACTATACTCGACGAATTTTGCAACCCGCATCACAATTCGATCAGTATTCTACTTGCACCTCGAAGGGTAGTCGTCATTATGCCGTGTCCAGTATTGCGCTGCAGTTCTTTTGTGCGTGCGCGCGCTATTGTATTATCGCCTGGAACGATGGCGCAAGGAAACGCCTAAATCAGAGTGCGGTTTCGGACAGTTTACTTTTTAGTGCAGTTTTTTGTTTACAAATTTGCTTTGATTGATTGATTGAAGTCGGTGCCATCGTTCAAGTGCGTAATCAATTCGCAAACACTTTGCTGACTGTCTCTTTAACATTGCAAATATGAATGATTGTTCGTGTCACACTGACATTTGTGATTAGGCACTACTTTGTTTCATTTTTGGATTAAAATGGATATTTGCTAAGGATGTTCTTGTGCTCTTAAATATAAACATACGTCTAACGGTTGGAATAGCATATATGACGGCAGTTTGGCGATTGGACAACGAGCTTTTAGGGACTGTATGACTGCTGATCAATTGATAATTAGTTGTCTAATTGATAAAATCGGTTGGAAATGCCGTCGGATAATCGACCGGCTGCGCAGTTGATAATTTTGACGAATATTAAGTATTTTACTGAGGAATGATTACAACAACTATTCGACTAAGTGAATCGAATGGTCGACTTACAAATGTACCTTTGCCCTTCACAAATGTGAAGTGCCGTGTGACGTTTGTAACTCATTATTAAGCAGAAAAGACATTATCAAGTCTTTGAAGTAACTTGTCACCTCCTCAGCCAAGTTACTTCTGAGACACACTCCTCTCTATGGCTTAAAACTCCTAAATGCATGTATTGAAATTTGTTCATCGTGCGACTATTCGAGACAGACGAGACGTTATAATGAATCCATGTTCTCTTTCAGAGTTCGTCACAATGATGACCACGAAGTGAGGCGTCTGCAAGTTCATCCCTCCGGTTTTCTCTCATTCGTGTATTGCTCCTATTTAACTGTCGTATTTTTTTCTTTTCATTGGCGTCGTTTCGTCGCTGACACTATTTCCGGCATCGTTCTTCTGCGCAATCGATTTGCCTCTGCTAATGTTTGTTGTGTTTTTTGTTCTTCTCATGCACGAATAGTTCGTCTCACGACAGCCACAACCGACTATGACTTCATGTATGCTACTATGACGTCATAAATCCTTTGACAACCGTCCGCGTCCTACTTCGAAGTCTTACCCAACCCCCCTGGTTGTGGCGTCTGTGACATGATCTATACACACAAACACGCCGCCGTCAATTTATTATTCGAATGCAGTTCGTGCGCATACATGTGTGCTGAATGTGCACTACTGTGCTATCTATATAAATTAGGCGTATATCGATTACTCTCTTGAATGTTCGCTACAGTAATGCTGCTTGTGGCGTGTTTGTACCGCTCGTGGCGCGTACTCTTCTCCGGCGGAGCCGTCTGTGCGAATGGGCTGCGCCACGCAATTACGCCACACGCCACATTACTGCTGTAATTCTCATTTCCGACTACTTGAACGTAATATTTTTGCAAATTGACGTGCAGCCGACCGCAGTATTCCGTGTTATTGATCAGTTTCGGTGAGATAACGTCGAACGATGATATGATAAACGGGAATAGTAGCTCTTTCGCCGTAAGACCCGCCGCAGGCAACTGGCGCAAATTTTAATGATTTGGGACGATTTATTCGATGGATAGTAACGAAAGCGTGAGTAGCAACGGCTGATTCTTCTTCTCCATGCGTGTGTTTTCTCGCCAGCTGAACTGTCATTGGCGTCTGTGTATGAAGCATTCTACAGTAACCCTGTGTGGCTTGCTATCGTCGTCGACCTTACGCGATCAGTGGCGCGTTTTTCCAAGCAAAATACCATTAATGACAATGTATATGGAAGATGTCGCGTCGTGGGCTTTTCGATCTAGCTGTTTCCGCGATGCGTGATATTATTTATGCATCTCAATTATGCGAACCCACAGGGTTACTTTGACCGTTTTCCATCAAACTCAATGCTACATGTATTAGAGCTCATTTAGGCGTCAGTGAAGCAGACTATCGTCTTATCGTCATCGTCGCAGCCAAATTTGATGCGGTGTGGCGTTTCTTTCGCATAAATACCTGCGTGTTACGCCACTCGTAATCAGTTGGCGACGATTGCGATACGGTAGTTTGCTTCAGTTGAGCTCATACTTGTCTGTACCAGCGAAGCCGCGCCCAGTTCACTACAGCGTTGTTATCGGTTGTCCTGCCGCTATGCTCTATCGCGTGTAGCGTTATATGCCGTCTACCATTTTGCGCGCGCTCATGTTGCGCTCGAACGCAACGCGCTTCTCATGGTCTTTTCATTGCCGTGATTTATAATATTGACGTTAGCAAAAAGCAAAGCACTCTGTCGGAAATACTATTGTGGCTTCGTGTCTCTTGATTTGAAAGGAACGCTTCGTCTTGCTATGTATCGATTGATTGTTGTTTTATGTTTTTTGGTAAACAAGATTCTTGCCTAAGACAACATGCACCTCTACTCGAACAACTCGAACAGCCTTGCCATCAATAGTAATGCTTATTTTGAGCATTCCTCAATGCAACCTCAAGGAAATTGATATTTTCGCGAATAGCCATAATAGTCGAGCGTATACCTTACTATAGAAAATGACAAATATCAGTGATCATATAATTTTGCATATCGCTATCACTTGCTACGCAATCAAGACTCCACTATTACGCCATGCCGCACTTAAAATATATTCGGAACATATGCTCTGTGGTATGTCCACCATTTCACCCTGCGCCTAACCTCATACTGATACCTTTATTCGCTGATGGCAATGCCGCATACTCCAATGAGCGACACTGGACTGACAAGAATCTGATCAATAACCAACATGTTGCTTATTGATCGCACGCTCGCTTGTTGAACTTAGCTATCGGATCCATTCCGTTTACGCAAGTCGCCCCGTCCCCGAACATCAACCCGAATCGATGACCCAATCAAGCGTCCGATACTAATTGCGTCTTTGTGGCGAGCAACGCCTGGCGCGCCTCGAAGATCCCCAGCGGTCTCGGCGCCAAATCGAAGCAAACGCCAGCGTGACTGATCGTCGCTCGTTTTGCGTTTCGAACGCGCGCAGCTCAAAGAAGAATAACTTTGTGGAGGCTTAGGCTGCGTATATGGTCCGATTGAACTCGCAGCGTTTAGCGACATCCGATTTATGTCGGCCACCCACTGCTGCTCTACGTCTCAGGACTTGATTATTGCTCGGCCGTATTGGATGCCCTTGCGGCTGCTCGAAATTCTCGGTTGCGCTTGGGTTAAAACCGCATTATCAGTAACATAATTTATCGCTCGGTGTTTAGAGGGCATTTAGAGCAGGAGTTTCAGGTCGTTTCAGACGATTGAAGCTTAGCAAATCTTTGTTTCGATAACGATCCTCTTTTTGTACTCCACATCCACTCCCTCTTGCTCGACTCATTTTTGCTCGGTTAGAGTTTAAGATATCAAGCAGCCTTTTGAAGAACAATATTCTACTGAAAAATATTGAACAATGTCGTATGAATTTTTTCCCACTCGTAATACGAAACTATGCGATGATAGCATTCGTAATGATTCTATTTCCTAAATGTGATGAAAGTGGCAGCCGCGATTTTGAGTGCCGGAAAGAAATCGTTGGTATTTAGCTTGGCTTAGCTATAGATTAGCATTTAGTAAATCATACAATTACCGTGCGCGTCTAATTACTCTGATCATTAATCTTTCCAAAAATCGAGGGCGCAGATAGGAGTTTGGAAGTGGGAACCATCGTTCATAAGCGGCGTTGCAGCCAAAGCACGCGATGGGAAATAGTGTACGACTGTTTTTAGGTGTTGCCTCCTAATCAGTTTTTTGACTTAACGCAAGAGAGTAGCGCTCGAGTACTAATTCCCTTTGCGTATTTTACGGCGGAAATGTTCATAAGTCACGCTACGTCGTGGCAAGCGACCCATTCTGATTGGCCGTTGCTATAGTTGCATCCTGCAGAATCAATGACTTTACCAAATCTTCAACAATGACTCCACCCCATCCGCGTCTTTGAGGCAGATCTGAGGCTTTGCTAACCGATAGTCTCACTCCAGCAGCGAAATAGAAGCTTTTTTTGCCGAGTGACTGATGCTTGCCCTTTATTTTCTGCGGCAACTTGGGAGATGGCATTAGTTTCGGTCGATATCGGCAACGACGGCTCGCATTGGAACAAAGCTCATGAGAAAGTTTTGAGAAATTTACAGCGATAACTTGTCAAATTAGTCCTTTTCCATCCTATGAATACACCTCAAAAGTGAAATAATATCGTAATAAGATATTTTCAGCGCACGAAAATCTGGAACTTTTGCTGACTGAAATTCCGTATTCAGCTCGACGCACTCGTCTTCAATAGAGTGGAGAGCAAGACTTATTCGCATAAGCGCGATGCTGTATTGTCCAACACGAAAAATGAATGCCTTTTGTCATCTCTGGCAAATACTTTTGGCGGCGACATTTATTAGCGGTGTAGCAGCCTGGACGCAAATGAGCTATCCGAATCCGGACGATGTTGACTGTTTTCCGGACGGTTTCGAAACGCCCTACGTCTGCGATCCGGACAGTATTTTATCGCCTGAAGGTCAAATTTTCTGTTTTCACTTAATTTTGAGTTAGACGACCAACGATCGCGCTGAATTTTTCGAAAATTAAGCTTTTAACAATTTGAGAACAAACAAGATTGCTTCATAGCCAGCCGAAATATTTATAACGGAACTTTGCAAACATATAGAAGAAAGGCATGTCTACAAAAAAGAGCGGTGGCTCATGATATTCAAATGATTCTGTGTCGAGATAACTAATCCCAAAGTGAAAGTAGACGGATAGTTTTGTTCGTCAGTGTATGCACAGCTGCAATACGGAAACGAAATTGATATATATATTGCAGGACCCCAACAAATAGATTGTTATCCTGAATATTTAAAATTTCCATAAATGCAAAAATAGTATGAATTGCAAATTAAAATGCTCATTTAGTTGAGCCGAGGACGGATTTTGAGAAATATCTGTAATAGTGGACATTTTTTGACTGTAATCGTAGAACTTTGGCCTGAAAAATACATCCGGGGTCTATTTCTGAAAAGAGTTTCAAAAATAAGTCTTGGGAAGATGCGTAATTTGAGTAACAAGATATGTGCGTGGAAGTTGGCCGGCAGTATATACGAGATCCTTACGCTGGTCTTATAACATGGCCATCTCCGTGAATATCAACGCCCATCCGTCGTACGTTTTAATATGTACTAGACATTTCAGAACGTCTACACGTCTCTAACCGTCTCGCTGACATCGCTCGCTCAACCAACTGCGATTGCTTCGAGGGAAAATTGTGCGCCAACGACTCCACCGGCTACACGATCGCTATTGCGCTTTTGAAGACCCCGATAACTCGACTGACGCCGCCTCGATTGGGCGAAGCAAAAACGATCAATGTATTTGCAAATGCAGTTAGGCTAAGATGGAATTTTGGCCACTGTGGCGACGACGGCATCGTCGTGTTCTGCCAAAAATGTCAGGAGGTTAGTTTCCAACTCTTAGGGGCGTACTTGTCACCATTGCTTAACCGTGGACTTGCGCATGCGATCACAATAACAGGATGAGATACCATACTTCATTAACGGTCGCTTTAGCTTGTGCTTGACCATGGAGATCTCACAAAGCGAAAGATTCCTGAATCAGTGCGTAGCGCAATGGAGCTGCAAGCAAATCAAATGATGGGATTCACCAACAACACTCTGGTGATGCAATACTTGTATACCAACTATCGAACGCTCTTAGCGAGCAACACTACGCCCTCGGTCGCCGATCTCGTATTACCGTACAAGGACTTGTCGTCAGGAGTGATTACGGTAATGGTGCTAACGTCATTGCTCTCCGTTGGATGGGCTGTATGCCTCACTTATCTCATCGTTCAGTGCATCAAGCGGAGATATGAAATGTGAGTTGAATCTTTTCACTGAGACAGTTTTCCCTGCCTTTGCGAACTAAAAGGATCAGGTGGAATTCGTCGCAGGGAGTAATTAAACATCTAATGAAGTCCTATTTCGTTTTAACCTCATCTACAGTGAATATTTTAAGGTTCTGATTGAGGTAACGATAGTGTTAATTTATGCCTTGGAGTGCTACAAGTTTAGTCATGGACGGCTCGGGTTTGCGTAAGCTCAATTCTTTTACAATGGCAATCAGCTTTTACCAGATTTTTCCGATTAGAAGCACCCCCAAATAAAGGCCCATCTGAGCTTATATTCGGTTTGACTTTCCAAATATAAGCCCCGGGGTTTATATTTGGAGCCGAAAAAGATCACCATGAATGCGTAAAAGGGAAATTATTTTAATCGCATTTTACATATAAATATCGTATTCTCTAACAAGATTTGCAAAAATCATATAGATCTTCCATTATTTGCGAGTAAGGTTAATTTAAAAGATAAAGAAACGACGCAAAATGCAAGTATGATTGGTACTGCAAAAAGCGTTATGAAATTGAATTTTCCATAGCGAAGCCCCGGGGCTTCTATTTGGGGACAAAGTAGAGACGCGAAAAGTACCAATTCTTACTACAAGCTCCGGGGCTTATACTCGGAAAAACCCGGTACGCTCAAAAAGATTGTAAGAATTACCCCTTTCAGAGAACTGCGCTGTTGTTTATAACTTCACTGAATTGAAGAATATTATTGGCTGTTTCAGGCAAACCAGCAAGACGGAGACAATGTCCACGAACCTCGAAGACCAACGCCACTCATTGGTCACCTCGAGCTATCAGCCAACAAATCCAATCATTTCAAGCACTCTGCAACAAATGGAACTGAAACGAAATCAGTCGCCGGACAGAACAGGCGGAGACTCTTTTCCATCGGCCTCTGCGGCAAAAATGCAAATAGATCGCAATGACCGCAAGTTTGCGCCAAGTCCTTCGAAGGATACTCTCGCCGATCAGATATCACTTAAAAGCGATGAAGCAGTGGTCGACCGTCGAGTTTCCGTAGTTTCCATTCGCGTTTCCAAGGATACCGATTCTTTACCATTGGAAACGGACAAAAGTGCAAAGGACAGGGAACGGTTTATGATCGAAGCGGACAAAACAGCCAGGGAAGCGGAAGAGTGTGCGGAAGAGAACGATAACAAAGTCGTCACAGCGCTTAGAACCGTCAGTTTTACAACGCCAAAGAAAGAAGTTTTGGAAAACACTGACACGGAGCCTAATGAAAACGATCATTTGTTAAAATCGCTGCCACAATAACTCCCACACACAAAATTTTCAAATTCCTGCTATGCGCTATTACTGGTACATGACAGCGAGAACTTTCTATTGGGTTACTCTTTATGGGCGACGAATATGAATGAGAATTACATCTCAGCTGAACTACCACCGTGTTTTAAGATAACGTTTGACTTATATTAATTCTCACACCTTCCTTAAAGTTTTACCGTGCATACTAAATTCATAGCATTAGGAGCTATGACGATGAAAATTAAACATACGCAGAGAAGATTATTCGCTATTCTTTTATATAATCATGTCGCAATGAGATGAATGCTATGTACATAACTATGGCAGTGAAATACCCGAATTGATTGTACCTAGTGAGGCTGTTTTGTTTATAATATCGGGTCAGAAATGCTATGCACTTTTTCGTTTTTTGCACTTTTGAAAGATTTGGGTAGTTTTTTGCGTTATTTATTCATTATTCGTAATGTACATTTCTCGCAAATGACTATTCTGCTATGCAAGATTTTGTGCATTTATGTCGCATCCATTTTCCTATGCAGCAGTGGAACTCAATTTTAGAAATAAACTGCGTCGTGCACTTGACATGCTGTCCGTTGAGAACATTCAATAGTCCGCCATTACAGACTAGCTCCATAAAAGCATTGCAAGTGCAGTGTAGCATTGTTGCAGAATTGCAACCGCAGTGATTAATAGGAAAGTACAGTGCGCAAATGCAAAACAGCACATCATGAAATAAGAAAACATTCAGTTTAAATCGCAATACGATAAGTTAAAGTTGTCGACGCTTCTTGTTGGAAGATCCAAAAACTTGTTTGCAAGATCGGACAACCTTTTCAGCCTGTTGTCTTTTCTCTGAGTCGTCAATTACTTCAATAAACTGACCCGCGCTTGCAAAAACTTCTGAATTCTTTGCGCCCTGCTGCTTCAACAGCTTCAACTGGTTAGCGTTTTCGTCGCCGATCAGGTTCTAAAGTAAGATATGGACGTTCTTGCCGCTTCAAACTTATAGAATAAGGAGAGGCAGTGAAACAAGAAGAAATCGGGTCAGCCAACCTATTTTTGATCATACATATCAAGCGCAATCACTAATTATGAAGAAAGCAGCGAATGAGAATCAATCGCTACATACGGTTCATACTTATCAGATCTTATTACGCATATTTTAGAATATCATTTCGGATGAAAGACAGCTACCATCCCAGAAATCCTGAAACTGCAATCGATGATGCGAGAACTCGAGCCCGCATAATAAATGAAACCATAAGTTAAAATTGATTGTTCGTCGCAACTTACTTTGAGAATGCTCAAACAGGAGTCGCGCAGTTTTAGCCTGGCCTCCTTCCGAACTGCGCCTTTAGTATTCACGTAATACGACCAGATCTTATCGTACAACGTCTCAAAGTCGGCGCCGTCATAATTGAGCGTCTTGAGTTCTTCCTTCTGATCCTCGGTCAGCCAAGATCGATGAATCCTCCAGACATCCTTACAACCGCTTCCGCGACGTTGACGCGTCGGAACATCATCTTCGCTACGCAGCAGCTGAAAATGCGACGTTTACCGCGTAGGAAGGCGCCGTAAGCTAACTTTCAGAAGTTTCTACCCAATTTCTCAAAGATGTGCTCTTAAAAACTGATTTCAGAAACTAAGATGAAACTTTTAAATGGTCATGTTTCAGCTCGCACGACGTCCGTGTTTAGGAATTGCGTCCGCTTTCATTGTTCGAAATTTGCTTCAGCAAATGTAATGTAAAAGTAAAAGTACTATGGGCGAAGTCCAATCTGAGTGGTTGTCACTAAAAGCAACTATCAGCTATTTTGGACTTTGTCTATTTTGCATTGACTTCTACTCTTAGTGTCACGGATCACCCAACAGAACGTCTCGTGGTAAAACTCTGTTAAGCAAAATGCTATTTAAAACTTGTGAAATCGAAAGAACTCAATATTGATGAAACAATATGCAGTAGTTTACTTGACGCTTTTATATAAATAGCTTTAATGTCTCGCCAGTGGGGTGCGTTTTATCGTGCTTTTTTATCGACCTTTATCAAGAGAAAAAACTTTTTACTTTGCTTACCCAGCCTATCGCGACAGCCCTTTCAACAAATGCTTGCTTTTGCGTTCAAAGTTCATTTAGAAAAATGTCCACCGCATAACAGCAACCAACGAGGAGTAGCATATTTTTGAGAAATTCTGATGAGAATCATTTACTGGTGAGAACAGTGAACACATGCTGAACGAGCTATTCCGATAAATCTAGCAGAGGCGTTTCTATAGACATTCCAATGGATGATATTCTCAGCACCCCATAAGTCACGCTCCCCCACTCTCATACAAAGGTACGAACTTCAGCTCGAATCCGAAACGTTATTTTATATGCACCTAAATGTTGCTTAAATTTTTGGCACTTACTGGATTCAAGACGGTGAGAACAACTTTTGACGCTAATACAATTAGAACGAATTTCACGGATATCATTTTCGAAATGACTTGAATGCAGCTGTTATCTCAGCAGTTCTTGGAAGTTTCCAGACGAGTAGAGCAAAGCAAAATCAGGAGGGAAATTGCAGATAATATTTTTTTATTATTCCAATTCTAATAGTAGGGCACTAACGCTGCTGCAGAACAAAGCCAGTGAGTAAACGTTTGTGTGGCGTAGGGCAATAGAGAGAGCGACGCTCACAACTGCTGATAGCAATTTCAAACACCAGGTAAGCTGAAACCAAGACACGCCGTCGCATTTGGCCCCTCCCCTCTACCTCTATTTTTATACTTGATAGCGCATAGTGCACTTATTCTTGTGGCGCAATGTAGATTATTATTTCATGGACTTGGATGATGCACTAAAAGACTGTCAACGCAATACGATAGTTGCAGCGCATTCTTTGAGCGACGATGCTTTGGTGTCAGGTCATATTATAATGCACTTTTATGCACGCTACATAAGAATGAATTACAAATATTAAGGAGAGGAGTATATTTTTTCATAAAATTATTATGATTTATGACAAACTCCCACTACAAGTACAAAATCAAAATGGAGCTCGAAAACGGCAAACAGTTCCATCCGCCAAATCAAAATTTGGGATCTTGTTTACTCTGGGAAGGGCGGATATTTCGAAGTAAGCGACAATTCTCAGATATTTCATAGAGCAACTAATGCCGTATCAGGTATTTAACATTGCAAAATTTGTTTCCTCGAGTCTTTCTGAGGTTCGGGCACAGTTTGGCTGAAATTGCCAGCTAAAGCATACCCAAGACCCTCGCATAAATAGCGACTTTCGTCATTTTTGCTTATTAGCTTTTTCTAAATCAATACATAACTTAGCCATTTGCGCGCCAAGCAAAACGCTAGCTCGCATACCTCCCTCATTTCACGTATTCTACAGTGAGCAGTATTTCGTTGTCTATTAATTCGGCTTGTCACCCTTGGCAACCAGCGAGGCGAACCTTTCGCTCACGCTTAGCGAGCATTTATTTCACTGCGCCGCGCTCTTTGGCGACTATTGAGGCCTGAGCTAACAACTTACTTACTCCCCCGCTGTTAACATGTCCGAAATTCTGTATAAAGACAAATTCTGCGAGCTCACTAAAACAACGCTGAAGATATCGTGTTACTATGTGACAATGCAGCCAAGAATGATCAACCTCGCCGACATAAAAGCGATTTACTATGAACCGCACGGGTTCGACTTTGGAAAGACGAAATCGTTTGGGAAGACGTGTAGCCCCGTATGGTGGGCAATGGACATGAAACGGCAAGCGCTTTGCGTACTTGGGGTATTTAAAATAGGGAATGATGTGATGAAAGTTAATTGAGAGAAATAGGCGAGGGGGCATAATCTCCTCCATACCTCAAGTTTGCGCTCAGTTCTCTTGGGCGAGAGCCGTGTTAGCGCAAGCTTCATGAGTTTCAGGAAAAACTTCTGTACCGCTGAAAAAACGTAAGATTTAGCCCTTTAGTCGTTAATGTGAACATATTTCGAGAAAAAATGACCGCCTGAAGTCCTAATACAAAACTCTTTCTATCCTTACACTGTAAGTAGAGGGAAAATTGCGGTCCCCTCATTTTATCTGCCTGCGCATGCCCCTACCTATTTCACTGCAGTTTTTTTATCTTTTCTGGATTGAGAGTCAATGTGTTCTTTCGTTTTAAACAGTAATCATAAGACTTTTTTGTTTTAGCACGTTTAGTAGCGATACAAACGTAGTCATCGATAGTGGTGAGAAAACACTGAAGGGATTCTCTGTGAAAGATATCGATGAATTCATGGGCTACATCAAGGAGTTGGTCAATTCTGGCGTTGTCATTCAAGACAAGTTTCCATTTTCCACCGACTGCAAGGCTGAATCGGCGGATTGAGACTATGATTGCATTTTAAAGTCAATGTTGTTTGCAGTTTTTATTACACACGTTCGAGTTTAACCCATGCCATATTATTGTTATTTGTTGTGATGTAATTAGTAGTTTGTTCATTGATAGCGTTTCATAATTAATTTTGCCAGCTTTGAGAAAAATATTTCTTTTACAATGGAGTCAAAATCAAGCACCTTTTTATTGCAGTAAATACAGTATTTTCCAAGATTTGCAAAATGTAAAAACAGATTTTAGGGAGAAAAATGAGTGTCATTAACACCACATGAGATTCTGAGCAATTTAATATTAAAGGCAGCTTCTTAATGTTCAGGCATTTAAAACGAAGCAGGTGATTTATCTGCATTTTATGCTACAAAAACATGTTCTCATCTCGCTTCTTCGTCATAACGTATTTAATTATCATACCTGCAGCGGTAGGAACCATTCGCCCGAAAAATTTAGGGTGAGCTCGGTCGAACGAGGGCTCACTCGACCGACGGTTCGAGCGAGCTCGGTCGAACGACACTTCGTAGGAACCAACTCACTCGATCGTTAGGTCGAGCGAGCCGCAATTAAAGCGACCCGTTTCTCAATGATATTCATGAAACGGAGACATCGAAATGGATATGGCGGGTTAATCCACCGTTTAAAACAAAAANGCGGGTTAATCCACCGTTTAAAACAAAAAGAGCAATTTAAGACGTGTGCTCTCTAATCTACTAATGTGTCACTACTAAGCCTAAGAAATGTGTATGTGTCTCGTAAATTTGTGCCTGTATGCGGTGCAATTCGGTGCAGTTTGTACAGTATCAGGCACATTTTTCGCTGCATAAGGTCGCTCTAATATTTTTGAGGCGTGCCCGATGTCTCGAAAATTTTTCGAGGTGAGCTCGCTCGAAAGAGGTCGCTCGAACGTTGGTTCCTACCGACTGAAAAGTTTGGAATGGACTTTTGGTCGAGTGAGCTCACTCGACCTAAAAAAGCGATTGGTTCCTACCGCTGCTGATGAGCAATCTATGGTATACAGGGGACGGACGATGAGGAAGCTGTCTCAAGTCGACCTCGATTAATTTACAGGGGTAGTGACAAGTTAATTAACTGAGGCGTCTCATTTCCGAGTATACGTAGCCACCCAAATATCTATCTTCTTACACTCATACGCCCGGATACAGCGATGCATGATTGATGAGCATATCATTTGAAAGTTATTTTGCTTGGTGGTTTCACCTGTTTCCAGTTTGCCAAGGCCTCTCTTAAACTCCTGACACTGAAATGAAGTTCAGATACGCCAAGAGCCTTTAAAAGTCTCCTTCAACTCTTTTACAAGCCTTTATTGCAAGATATAGTTCAGACCTTTGCAAAGTCTTTTTGGTAACAATGAATTCAACAATTTCAAATGTGTCGTCGTCTAGCAACTCAAGCAGCGCACTATTGCTTCCCTTTTCCATCGCTTTGGGAATTCTCGCGATTGGTGGATGGATTGGTTCACTTATCGTTATACTTCTTAGCGCATTCAGTAAACATCTGAAAGGCGACTTCAAGTATTTCGTAGCTAATATTGCCTTCATCGGATTTGTCACTGAATCGTCATGGATTGGCAGTTTGCTGGGCATGCAACTGTACCCGAATCAAAATTATCCGTTTGTTGTTATTTTGATGATTTCTGTCGGCCTCCTCGGCAATTACCTTTCTTCTATTGCTGTGCTAATTCCCAGTACAGTAGGCGAGTTCGTTCTGCTTGGGTCAACAAACGGCGAACACGTCTATTCTAAGTATTTTAATATCAAAGTAACCTTATTGTATTTCTTTATTGTAGATTTCTATGGATACATTCTTGTTATTGGTGGAACAATTGCTCCTTCAGTAATTTTTTTCTTATGTGTATCTGTTCTCTTTTGTACGTTGCTACTTTTTCGTTGCAATTTTCTCCTTCAAATTGTACCTCATTGTGAAGAAAAACTTTGCGAATAGCGTAGGCATTTCGTCTCGAGACGCCAGAGTTCGTCGCGATGGTTGTGAACGCGTTTCTCTTTCAACCCTGCGCGCCGCTGCTTTTCAAGTACCCCAACTAGCGAACGTGATAATATCAATTCTCTCTCTTGTTCTTCAAGTAAACGTCTATGTCGAACCGTGGCTCAGTATCAGTTCCGCTCTTTCTGCCGTAACCACTCTCACTATCGCCCTCAATCCAGTTGCTTCAACTTTAATTGTTTTCGTTTTACTTAAACCGTAAAGGAAAGCTATGGGCTCCGCTTTAGCGACCATACTGCCATGTGCAAACGGTTTGCAGCATTGTTGGATATCGAACAATGGAACAGCTATTCCAACGTCACAAAGGAGTACCTTGCCGCGCAGAATGGTTGGAAATGAACTGCAAATGATAACAAGCGTTAACTGATACATTTGCACGGCATGTATTGCGGAAGATAATCATGTGATCGTGGGTTAAGCATATATTTTCAGGTGAGTCCTGTAGTTTGACTGATTAAAAAAAGGTTGCACGCTATTTTACAAGAATTTCGGATTTTTGTATTTTTCGCAGCTCTCTCGCTATTATTCCGCGAGTGGGGGATAAAGGTGCAAAGAGACTGACCGCATCGTCCACAATCACTTTACCTCGCTGAGCGGAATTAATTAACAGCAACTGATTGTCATCTCGATAACCTGAAGTAATATATTGAAATGCTGTTCGCAATGGTAATTTGAATGAATTTTCTTTTGAACTTCAGTAGCCTCATGTTACCGTAGCCAGGGGGGGGTATGGTATGAATAGACCTTGTTGTGAGACAGCGATTAACCAGCGGTTTATTCGGCAGGCAAGAATGCGAACAGAACAAGAAGTGTCTTTATGGCTAAGCAAGCAGGTATATATGGGAAGGGGTGAGACATAACGCCCCCCCCTTGATTCGAGGCATAGTCATCGGTGAATGAGAGACCATTCGCCGATGATAGATGAAACAAACAGTTTCTGATATACAACACTCATATTCTGCTATGGTATATTTTATCTTCTATAATTTGTTCTGCTTATATGTGAAAATACTGTACATGAACCTTTATTCACTTAAACACTGAGGTGAAATTAGGAAATACAACATTCACTAGTATGATTTACACTTCAAAATAGTATGTTTAAATCAGAATCCACACATGTACCATTCTCGAATCACTGAAATTACGGGTTGATCCCAAGCTTAACTTGAGAATGAAAAATAACAATAATATGATGATTAGTATCAAAATACGGAAGAGTGGTATGCATTATTAGCATGCCAAACTGTTGTCGCTCCTCTTACTAATAATTTCCTTACATGAACATGCTGAACAGCGGGTGTTGTAGTCTTCGGCGCTACTTTCAAACAATGAAACACAACTGCTAGCGCTGATTTCAAAGCACGATTGTACGGCTTGATGACCAGGAGAACAATTGTAGAATTGGCCAAAGGCAGAACAGCCAAGTTAAGTAGCGCAATAACAACCAAAATCTTGTTAATCAGAAGCAAAGTACCAGTGGAGCCATCAACCAGAAAAAGTGAAATGATCGAGGCAAGCAACTGCGGAATCTAAAATTACTCTGTGTTATTATTACGTCATCTGTACATAAAATGCAATAATTCATTGGTATGAATTTAAAATTGAAATAAAACCAACCTGAAGAATCAAAGGGAAAAATGCTTGATAGAGTACTGCTCTGACAATAGCGCGTCGAGTAATCCTGTTGTGATCCGAGATACGTGTACCTTCTGTCTGAGTCAAAACAGTTTTCAAGATTTGAAATAGTTTGAATGAAAAAAATAAAATCAAAAAATAGCAAATGTCAAAGAATATGAGATAAATGATGGTAAAATACTTTGCCGAAAGGTGGAAAATAACGGCTAGAATAATGAAAGCATAGGGATAGAGATCAACGATCAAAAAAAGTATAAACATATTTCTCCTTTTGAAATATTTATCATATTTTATACGACCGTCTTCCGAGCGAAACAACACATAGCGGCTGATTATAGACGGCAGTAGTACAGTAAGTGATGACAAAAAACTACCAAGCAATGTAATGAAAATAAGAAATCCAGTGAAGGGAGGATATTTGCCGTCCGGATACGTCAGCATTGAAACGGTGCAGAAAAGCCAACATAAAGTCGTTGCCAAGTCTACGAGAGCGATGTTTGCGATAAAGAATTTGAAGTTGCCTTTGAGTTTCGTGCTGAATGCGCTGAGAAGGAGTACGGTAGAAGAGCCAAGAAAGCCCAAGATGGACAAAAAAAACAAAAAGATAGATAGTGGTAATAAGTATGGTGAAGCGGATGATGCGGGCGTGTTGTTGTAAGATATATTCTCCATTTGACGCTCTCCTTCCGTGATCTAATCGCTATATGCCTTAAATGAAACAGCAATGTCAAGCGGAAAACAGGAAAACAAATGAAAGTATTAAAGTGCTCTCAGCTAGAAAAGAGAATTGATCGCGAAGGAATTTCGCAGTAATAGATTACGTCATGTGTCCTAAAACGCGATTTTAATTTTCCTGTCGTAAAAGTTACAATCAAGTAACTCTAACGCTGAGGATTGAGATAATGTGTTTTAATTTCTCCCTTGCAATAAAAAATTTAGACTATATGACTGAGAGAATCAAGCGCTATCTAAAATTTGAGAGAATGAGAAAAAAACAGTTCTTATAACATACCAACAGAGCAGAAAAGAAGATCACGCTCTCAGATGAGATGGCGCGCTCGTTAGCGCAGTTGAGGAACTGAATATTCGAAAGTTGCCAGAAAGACTGATGAGATGGCAGAAACAGACTAAGCTTATAAAAGGTCAAGTATGCAAATTTCTTCAGTTGGATGCTTGTCTTCAAGAATGTCGCAGGCGCCTGACCGTGTTATACCTAATTGGCTGCGCGCAATAAAGTAAACTAGGTTTAAGACGAAGAGCTGATGAGTCGCCATGGGTACATTTTCTGCTCGCTGTGTTATAAGGAAGAAGACTTGGGTGACCAAAAAAGGAAGATGAAAGTAATAAAAACACAGCCATGCGCCTTGTGCTAGCAAAATGGTAGAGTCCTTAAACAAAATGAAGAAAAGTAGATTATTGATTAGGTCAAAATCGAAGCCCAACCTGCGATAGCGGTGACTTTGGTTGGGTTAGAGACAGAATTTTCGATGATGATTATCAGGAGAAGAGTCGAATTCACCAAAAACACAGCCTAGAGCGAAATCGTTAGATTAAAAATAGCGAGCCGACCCCCGTGGTCTTAATCAGATTAAGAGGACAAATATGACAAAGGTAACTTAAAATCTGCGAAAACGACTGCAAGCTTTGCTTGCAAAATGACAGCTCGAGTGAGTTCTATTTCACAAAAATTCAGCTAATGCTCCAAATTAATAGCAAAATCAGCAGTAATAAGAAATAAATACCCACTGGAATACATAAAGAACCGCGAATATGAGAAACCATGAATAGAGTTGGCTCTGGTCCGGTAATGCAATATGGCGGAGCTGGTCCGTGACGGCATAATTTTGGCAAGTAAATCAATCGTCCTCTATACATCAAAAATCCTTTTCTGCCGTCAACGTACCTTCATCTTGATGCTCATCATCGATGAGATATTTGCGTTTCTGCCGCATTCGGCGTCACACTGTGCTGATGAGCACGCTGCCTTGTTGGCGTATCGCCAAAGCGTTCCAGTGAAACAAGCTCACAGGATGACGCAAAAGTTCTACTAACACTTTTACATTAGATTTCATTAAAACGTATTATCAGAACTCTTGTGCCATCCTGTGTTGAATTGTAAGTTGCTGAGAAGACGTACGCAAAAAGCAATATTATTGTTCAGCTTTGAAGTAAAGTTTAGTTAACTTGAAAACTATAATTTCACTGTCTAAGGATTTGGTTTCTGTCTGAGCACATGTAGGCTGTAGTTATTTTGCGCAAGAGCTTCTTTATTAGTTTTCTATCATTCTACTGTACTCATAGCTGACTCATTATGTGCGGTCCTGAATGTTTCTGGTCAAATTAATTACTGTTTCAGACTACGTAAACAAGAAGACTTTCCTCAGCTCAAGCGAACGGGAAAGCGCTCTCCTTCACCGTAAGCTTTCTGCTACAAAACTCGAAATAATTTCTGCTGCTTGGCACAAGTTTTGCGCCATTTTTAGGAGCATGAACGTGATATGTTTTGCCGAGTACCATCGGAAACTGCTGCACGTCATAGCTTGATCCTAATCTGTTAACACCATAGGCGATGTCAGTCGTCGGCGCCTATAAATGGAATGAAGGGGGAGAGCACTTCCGGCCAAGGTGATACGTAAGCGCGCGCCAGCTCAACCACAAATTCATCGTCTACTCGTGCTCCACGCTTCAGTAGTGTTATTTAGTGCGTCATTCGAGAGCCGATTAAGGAGCGTTCCAAGGGCAGATAAGTAGGCAAGAGTACACATACCGAGGTGTGGTGTTATGGCAAAAAAGTTTAATACTCGACAAATGACCGTTTTCTGCGCCTCAGATACCGAAAAATATTTTTCTCCGTTCTCAAATATTCGATATTTGTCACTCTTTACAAATATCCGCTATCACAAGTATCTCTTTATAGCAATAGCTAAAGCGATGGCTAGTAGTTTTAACGGTAGGTTTAACTTGCTTGATAAGTGAGACACTTTGCATACTTGTGAGCTTCGTCAACGTTTCAAGCTCGAGAAAACCTAGACCAGCTTTGCCTACGCAACCAATATTATTATGTTATTCAGTGTTGCGGCTTCATTGTGTGCGCGCCACGCGTGTCGTACCACCTTATTGCTGAACATAATTGAGGCTTCATGTAGCTTGTCATTAAACTCGAGTCCTGTGGAAATTAAAACCTTCCGTCTGTTTTCTGTCCATCCAAACCTACGCAGGCATCCTCTCAGGTCATAAGATTATTGCGCGCCTCGATAAAAGGTCGCACGGAGCATGAGAGAGGAATAAAGGCAACTGAATTCTCCATTTACTGATGACAACGCTTGATGGCATAAGAGGTACAATACAAAATTAAACCTGCCCTAATTGTTCAAAGCTGAAAAGAGATTCTCCCTTTTGTCCTCACCTTTCGCAAGCTATTGTGTACAAGACATCAAAAAGGTAAAGGAATTTCCGAAGTGAATCAGGCCTTGTTAAAATTAGTTACGCTATCTTTCTTAGATTCCCTAAATATGCATTGCTGAGGAACGAACTGCATTGTAACGTGTTCGAAAAAGTATTGTTTTGATTTTGCAGACAAGTACTTCTGCTTGCTGGTTTTCGTCAAAATACTGATAATTCACAGCTCGACTTCTTCAGTTTTTCGTGGCGATTAATTTTAACTTCATGTAGGAATTATATTTGGTTATATTGCCGCTGCAAGTTGTTCAGTATAATTAATACGATAACGTTTTAGCCTCCCTAGTTGCTGCTATGTGTGATGCGAAGTTCAATTGATTTATCAGATACTGCAACTTTAAAAAATCTGCACACTTTTCTTTGATGCTGGCGTTTGGAGGTTGAACTATTGGTTGCGGTCCCCTTGATTGCATCATCATTCATTTGTAACATTATTACTGTACTTCGACCATAGCATATCAAAGAAAACGATGAGCAATAATTCTTCAAACATCACCTCGTTTAGTGCTCCTCCAGCGTCTTACATTCTGCCCTTATCAATAATCCTTTTCATATTCTCTGTTCTTGGCTTTATTGGCTCATTTGTCATTCTCTTGCTCAGCAAATTCAGCTCAAAATTGAAAGGCGACTTTAAATATTTCATCGCCAACGTAGCGCTGGTCGATATAATGACGGCGATATTCTGGCATTTTTGTACTTTGTGTCTGCAACTTTATCCAGACAAACATTACCCGCGACTGATTGCTTCTATTCTGTTTGTTGTTTTGTACGGTACTTTTCTTTCATCACTTACCGTACTACTTCCCAACACGATAAGTAGGTACATTTTATTCCGCTCGGTGGACGGCCGACAACAGTACGCCAAGTTCTTCGATCGAAAAATGATGTTTTTCACATTCTTACTAGTCGACATCTTTCCTTATATACTTGGTGTGCTTTCTGCAACAACTGGTTCCGCATCAAAGTATTTCGTTTCATTGTACCTTCTCTTATTCATCATTTCCTATCTCTTGATATTATACTTTTCTTTCAAGCTGTTCCGAATACTGAAGACTGTGCTCGCTGAATCTGCGCGCTTAGCAGATAACGACAGGCTGACGCGTCGCGCTATCGTTAGAGCGTTTCTCTATCAAGCCACTTTCCCTTTATTTCTGCAGGTCAGCAAACGTTTTATTCTATGTTGAAAATGAACTTAAATAATTATGGAAATTAAATTGTTTCCGCTCTTTATCGACGCATATGAATTGGAGGCATCATTTCATTTACTCACATTCCTTTACCGGAATCAAAAATGAGAGAGAGATTTTTAAATCAAAAGTCTCAAAGGAGTCGTAGGGGTTAAATATCAAAAATCTTGCAGTATAAAAAATTCAGTGATCCGAGGTGCCAATCATACATTTTTACCTCGGTAACATAACAACAGCGCATGAAAAAGCTGTTAAATGGGATCTACTTTCAGATTCCTCAATTTCTCGCCGCTTTCATCTCGCTGTTTTATCAGTTCACGGGATCCTACATTGTCACGAAAGGGGTTCAAGATGTTCTAGTGCTCATCGCACTTCTTTCACTGGCGTTTGTACCATTGGCGGATTCGGTAGTAGTATTTCTAATCATTAAGCCCTATTACCGTGCGCTGCGATCGGCCTGTGGGGTTATTATTCCGCCCCTCAGTATGAAAAGGGAGAATTGCATTTCGCCTCTTCAGAATTTTCACCAGAAGCAACTCGCCGCCAGAGCTGCGACAATTGCTTGGCGCCAAAGTCGTCACGGTGGGCCTTGGAGCGGATTCTGATGAAGAACAAACAGGAGCTTTAAAAGGCAGAGGTGGGCCTGAGGGGATGTAGAGGGGGATATGCTCCTCCCCCAGACCTTCAATTTGAACCTCCCAGGCGCCGAGTTATGACATAATTTGACCATGTTTCCGGATAATTCTGACCACTCTTAACGACCGCGAAGCTTAATATGCGATTTTAACATAGAATCCTAGCTTAACTTAGAGCACTAAATTGCTCCCATATCTAATTATCGACCTCATTCTGTCCCCGAAAGTATAATTAGGTGACTGTTGACGCAGCCTTATTTATTTCATTACAAGAAGGTGCGATTTGACGTTTTTTTAGCCTCCCTGTTTTAAGGCAATGTCATCCCACATGGGAGGGGTGTATCTGTGATGAGTACCCTTCAACGTTTTTTCAAGAAGTTCTAATCATCGTCAATGTTCATGTTCACCTCAGTTGATCGTTTTGTTTTGCTTCTGTGTCTTCGCTCACCTAATTTTGTTTTTATATTCACTTTAATTTTTCTGTACATATACCACGCGACTGCTCGATTGGCTATATCTGGATAGCTGAATAAAGGAAGCTCTGAAGATGTCATTACTGTTGTAGTCACGAGTTCAAGATGTCTTTTCAAGCGTGCAAGCTTCAAAGATCAAAGTTCTGCATCTTTACACTTTTAGTTTGAGATTATGAATATGGTAACATAAAAAAGTATTATTCCATTATTTTATGCAATAGCTCAGAAAAAGCTTCTCGAACACAAATCATTTTTTAACGACAGATATACTGATAATTCTCAAGCTTTCTCTGAAAAAATCAGCAAAATTAGTTACAAGTAGAGTCCACTGTAAGGGATGAAATGTGACCACGCCTAAAAACGAATTTTCAGCAAAGCAACACTTAGACAATTTTTACGGCAAGTGAACTAGGAAGCAGTAGGATGTTTAATCAACAACGCCTCTCAAAGTATCAAATGAGTATTTAATTTGTTCAGTTTATTAGAAATATTGAATAAAAGTAGCCTGCCGAACCAGCCGTTTTGAAACTGCGCACAACGCTATAGCTAATTCCTCCTCTAATACTTGCTTGTAGTGTGATATGCGGGCGGCGATGCGACTGTTGCCAGTGGCCATTCAAGTTCCTCTTTTCCAATATATTGGTGCAAGAAAAGAGGGTAGCAATGGTGCAGTATTCGATTGAAATTGAATACCATGATCCAAAAATTTTTGCCGTATTGATATCTTGAAATCGACAACTACTTCAGCGCAAAAGAGTGAGTTCTCATGGCACTGCTTTGTTTGCGCTCACAACTACTTGTTCCTTATAGAAATCATCGGAACATTGATTTTATTCTTAAGAATTGACTCTTCTGCATCGAAGACTTCTTTCAAATACGGGAACGAAGGCCCTAACACAAGGGAAGATCCCGACCAGCCAGTCTTTCACTTAAATGGAGATTAGATCTTACCTTCTTATTCAAATGAATACTGCGCCATTTTCGTGCTATTATATTGTTCAAATATTCCTGCAATAAACAGACACTTGACGAGTCACTCGTAACGGTCGTATAGCAACATACACTACACGCGTGTGTGCTGGTGAAGAATTGTTGTAGCTTTGGCGAGGATGACATGGAGACAGTTGGTGCAATAAAAAATTTTAATTCGATTTTCAACGTTTTAATAATCTGAACTGACTGAAGGCTCGTTTGAGACTTTGGGAGGCATTTCTAGTTCAAGATTATTAGACTGCTTCCTTGTTCACAGATCATTGAACTGCGCGAGTATTTCTTTGCTGAAAATTCATGTTAGGAATCAGTCTAATTTCATTGCATTTAGTGGACTTCACTTGTGACAGATTTTTCTGGTTAATGTAACCATAGTTAAAGAACTATTATGGTATCTGTAGTTCAATAACGAAGAGCGCTGGATCATTCTTTTCCAAGTTCTTCGAATTTTAATAGTGGGATAGTTCGATTCCGTCAACTGGTTGAAAAGTGACCTTCAATCAGCTGGACATAGATATCAGTATCTGAGGCCTTTTAAAAATAGACTCTTGCGTCATTGCTCTCATAGAGGAACTTGAACATTTTAAGACCGCAAATAAATGTATTTATGTTTGCGATCAGTTTCTCACGTAAGCTTATTGATGGGATAAGTAACACGGAAACATTCTCGCTTACCCATTGTCCCACGTGAAGACCAATTTCACATCGAAGAGACCAATCAGATTGTTAGGAGAACACCAGATGGAACAAGGAACGCTATTCAATTGTCTCAGATCAAAAGATATGAATGCCATTGCTCTTAATGAACTCAAAATGCGTGAGAATCGTCCTGATTGTTATGCTCTGTACGAAAATAAAAGCACCCCGCTGGTTAATGACGCGTGCAGAGCTTGAACATCCTCATAGGTCGGATGTCCGTCGAGATCCTGTAGACGATTATTGCTGCGGGATGCCTAATGTCGATAGGGAAAAAATAGAAAAAGACATGGAGGGGAATTAAAATTACAAATGCTTTCTAAGTATTTTGAGCTTCATTTATCAACTTTGGGAGGGGCTGCGATTGATACCCACCACTAATTTATGCCTATGGCTTATTGATGCCTTACTATATGCCTTACATTGTCCAGTTTTTAGGTAGCGAATCTCTGTTTGTACTTGCCAAATGCAATTGCTACCGATATATATTCAATTCCTTTCCATATATTATTTATTTTCAGTCAATTTTAGGAACTCGGTGTCGCGTGCCTTGGGTACTACTTCTTCTTCTTAAGAATACTGTAGTGCAACCAACCTTGGTGGTGAAGGTGACGACGACTGACATCGTCCTCACGAAATATTTGCTACGAGAGCAAATAAAACTGAAGAGTGTAAAATTCTTCGTTGTACAGAAGATATTATCGAATTAGTTGACTGTTAACGTAACGCCGCCTCCTGCGCATTTCCAAATATCGACTAGTATCTGCCACTTCTGACAACTCGAACACAAATAAGTTCTCATCGAAATATGATTAATGCGTCGTTATCTACAGACTACTTGAACCTGTCATCCCCAATTTCGAACTATACATACCCGAAAGTTGCGAATGAGTATGTCGATAAGCCGTTTATAATCATAATGTTAGCTAGCTCGATCTTCGGACTCATTGGATCGTTGGTAATTCTTTTGATTAGCATATTTCATCGCTCACATCTTGAAGGCGATTTCAAATATTTCGTGACAAACGTTTCATTTATGGATCTGATTTCCACTTCGACTTGGCTGACGTTTATTTTAGTAAACTACATACTTCCCTTAAGCAAGCTATCCATCTATATTGGCGTACTGTTCGGCGTTTTGCTCTATGGAAATTTTCTAACGGCTGTCACTGTTCTTTTGCCGAATACATTGAGTAGATACGTCTTGTTTAGTTCACCTCTTGCTGGAAATATCTATGAGAAATGGTTTTCCCGAAAAAGAATAATTTTCTATTTTATTGTAGTAGATTTTTACTCTTATGTACTTGTGCTATGCATGGGGTTCGTGAATTTCCCCATTTTCGGATTAATCTTTGTACTTACTTTCTTTATTTCCTACATTCTTATGTGTTTCTTTTCTCTAAAACTTTATCTTAATGTTAAAGCGCAGGTTTCGGATATAGGAATGAAAGCTCGTTATAGAGATGGTGGAAGAGACATTGTGAATGCGTTCTTATATCAAGCCTGCGTCCCGATAATTACTCAGTTTCCTAGCTTCTTCGCAATCGGATTAACGCTGTATCTATTCGCTACTGGAGATATCCTGAATCCGTACAAATGGGCCGCGCTTCGACACTACTCCACTATGGTTGCAAATGTGTCCGCCCTTTGTAGCCCTCTCGGAAATACCGTCATTGTTTTTCTCGTAATGAAGCCTTATCGACGTGCTTTGAAGTCAGCTCTGACTAAATTCTTAGCCCCCTTTCGCACATCAAACGCTATAGTGCTTGTTAAAGAGTACAAATCTGGTGTGGTAACAAGTACGGTTAACTCAAGGATAATCCGCCACGCTCACTAGCGTTTCATACTGGATATCATTCTCCTTTGTCTGTGGTTCAAATGACATGTTGTCGTAAAGCTAACCTTTTTGAACATTTTGATGGCACTGCTTAGTTTATACTGATTAGCACATGACAAACTTTCCTAACAGAAATTATTGAATAGGTCTTTTGTCGAAAAATAAATCTGAAAATGCTTCATAAATTGTGTCACTGTGCACACAGCTACTGTATACAAAGCACTCTTTGGTCTGCCTCTCAAAGCGTTCCAACACGATTCAATTACACTTTTGCATTGTTCAACATCCCTCACACGCTCTATGCCTCTTTGTTATCCGTTATTAATCAGTGAATAAATTGATTTTTATTTGATATTTATATCCTCATACATTTAATTATAAGTGCAAGACAACCACGCAATGCTATATTTATACGAACTGAAACTGAATTCGGAAAAGATATTAATAATTTTCAGCAAACTAAGCGATAAAGAGTCGGACTGGTTACTGAATAAACTATAAAATTAAATTTTGCCGAGTTGTAGAGTGAACGTCAACACTGCCGCAAGCGAAAACAGAACCATCCATTTGATTTCAATTTTTCCCGCAGAATTACAGTAATCGGTCTCGCAGCAGCAAAAGTTCAGCGCGTCGGGTAAGCGAGTGAGGTCGGCAATAGCGCTACGGACCGTCTCGTCTTCATCGGGGTAAATGCATTGCTTCCCGTTCATAACCGACGGGCATCTGGGGTAGCAAGCTCCCATGATTACTTCTGCGCCATTGCGGTCCTTGAAACTTGATTTGATACAGACTCCTGGGCTGAAGATTTGCTGGGCCTAAAATGTGCGAGATGCTTGACAATTTTTATTAAATATGGCGTTCTGTTGCTATTGTTAAATAAATATTGCAATGAAGAAGAGCTTTGGGGGATTAAGAGTGGCAACAACAATTTAGCAAGCCGCTCAGGTGCTGAACATCAAAAATCCTGTAGCGAATATAAAATTCAAATATATGAATACCGGAGATTGAGGTTGCTAGTCCCGAAGACGCAACCACATTTAGAGGGTGTACGTATATAAGTCGCCCGCAAAAAATACTCTCTCGACAACATCCGCATACCGTACCCTGAATTCAATCGTGCAGTCCTTTTGCGTTGATCCGGTGCTGCTGTCCTTCGGGTCCTGATCAGATGGTATTTGATAATTGTAGCAGCTGGTGGCAGACGCTTGATGGAGCAAAAGAAACTGAATGACGAGAGCGAAGAAGACTGCGGTCGACATATTCTTTCCTAAAAAGCGCAATGTTCAGCAAGACAACCGGAGCAAATGAAACTGTTTTCATAATCTTTTGTGTCTACATATAAAGATGAGTCACCGCTTAAAGTGGACTGTCATTTAGTTACGCCATGTATAGAAATATAAATGATCCTAAACTCGAGAACATGAAACTATTGCTACATTTCTCAAAATGAGATCTGAACTAAGTGTACAATTCCATCCACAAGTACCGGTGAAAACGCAACGCTTAGTGTAAACTCTATCGGCGAGAAAAGACGGGCTGGCAATTGCTAGCGACTGACGGATGTAACGCGACAAAACAATAAAGCGACCTTTTCCTTGTTCACGGGAATACGGACAGTATACGATGTTCTTTCGCAATACCTGTAGGTAAGATTGTATGTTCAAAGGGAAAATTTTTTAACGCTACAATTGCAACCAAGCAACCAACCAATTCTGCGCGTCGTAAAAGTTCGCTACCGCCACGGAAACGCAACAAGTTGCAAAATGTGGATAATATGCGTAAACAGGCCAATTCATACTTGGCGGCTCTTTGTCCGGCGGTGAACTGTCAATTTTAGGGCACCAGAGATCAGCAATAATGACTGGTTTCAGCCGGATCGACGCTGACGCCCGCTTGGCATTGTTGACATAATACCTGCATTTCATGGCTACCGATTTTTTGTCGCGGCTTGACCTCTTTGTCCAAACGCTGTATTGCGCTTAGTCATTATGCAAATGTGGGTGGGTTGCTGGACAAATAACACCACCCAAAGTAGGAATTATGAACCGAGGGCCTGGTATCTGTGCGAATGTTCGTTATATTTTGTACAGTCACTGAATAAATGTTGGTGGAGCAAACTGCTACGGCGAATTGCTACAAAGAAAGATATCTCAAATGAAATAGTTTGCGCAAGACGCTTTATCGATGGCACGCCTCATAATTCTAAATTAACCTCATAGCCCCTTAGTTATTCTCTTTTAAGTGTTCATCTCTCAGCTGTCGATGGGAAGAGGGTACAGTGAAAGTGTATTGGATTACATATTGTAAAAAACGCTTATGAAGCTAAATGAAGCAATAATGTGTGATGATTCATATGATAGCAGGCACTGTCTACATTTCAGCATTCTCGTCCAGTATGGATTAAAAAACAGAGCAATGATCGCATAATATCTACAACAGTGATGAGACCATCAAATTCAGGGACGAGTAACTCCCCCAGAGTCAATCCACTTTCAGTTTTGCACTCGCCAAAGCAGTCCACTGTGCTCTAAATTTTCAGCTATTCGCCTAGTATGCTATGCTAATATTACTGGGATATGTGATGCAAGATGCTTCATTAATTTTGCTTTCAAATGATGAAAGAGTGACCGATGTGGGTCGAAAACGTCTTCTGGTCAAATTTTTAAGTCCAACAGGACCAATCAAGATAAATTTCTTTGTCTTAGCAGATCGCCCTTAACATCATGATTGGGTAGGATGAACAGATATATTCATTCAAATTAGCGCTCCCGATGATCTATGGGTAGCGATGTCTTCGATGACACAGACATGGGTTTCTGTGCGATTTAATGATATAAGATGAGAGTGCGCGCTAGAAGTGAACACTGTGAAAGATATCCCAAAAAAGCATTGCTTCGGAACTGTTGGGAAATCAAAAACCATCTACTCTCTTTTGCAATACGAAACATTTTCTTCTCACTCCAGCTAATAAGGAAACAATTCTTTGAATCACTCTTGCTTTGTAAAACATTCAATTCTTATTAATAACTTGGGTAGTCTTTAGCATAACATCGCTGGACATTGCGTTCTCTTCTTACAATCTTTTCAAAAACTGAAAAAGTTCACCTAAAAACATAAGTAAACATTTATTTTTAGTTTTTTTCTCACTGTTGATAGCGCAAATACAAGTTTTAAGTTGTGGGAATCAATGCATTTTGCACTTGGGTGAACTTAGACGGTAAAAAAAAAAAATTATTATTATTTACCGGCAGACAATATACACTAATGTTTTATTATATTTTCTTGAACTATTAATATTTGAATCCACTAAAAAGAAGCCAGTAATTTAGATGAAGACAGTGATCGAAAGGTGCTTGTTTATCAAACTTGTCGTCGAGCCAAAATACGCACGAGTATATTTAATTTTGCTAAAGTTCAGGGACAAAAATATGAGAATAGTTGGCTGCTTTTGATATCTGTGATACAATGATCGTACTAAGATGGCATATGATGCTTAGCCGAACATTCAGAATTCGGTGATAGATCTATTGTGAAATAGGATATTGGATACGTGAACTTTTGAGCTCGTCTTCAACCTCCAGGCACTAATGGTTGTCCATTTTCGCCTCTTGGCATTAAGAAGCCTATTTCAAATAATTGTGCTTGAGAAAATATTAAACTGATCTCGATGCTTTGTTGCTAACAGCCTGCCAACATTTCAGAGAATTTTATTGTGCAGCAAACAATGCAATAACGTGATATCTGGCAAAATAGATACTGTGTAGAATAAAATCATTTTATTTATCACAAATTTATCAACTGTTTGTAAACAACACGTTTAAAATATCGCGCTGAAACTAATCTCCCCGTCATTGCAGTACAGTACAATACACAGAGTTCAAAAGCACATGTTAGCAATGCATTTGATATGTGTTACAGGCAATTTCAAACTTTTGCATCATCACCTTGTGACAGGAACGAAATTCAAGTTTAATGCGAACGATAAGGCATTTCTGTAGTTACAATGCTGAAACCTGTAGGGTCGCTAACACCGATTTAATGCTGATCACGAGTCGAGTGATTATACGCTTTCAGTTATTGCTAAATTTTTCAAAGCAGTTTATTGCAATCACGCAAGAGAAGCAGTAGCAATCGAGCAAAATATGTCTCTTTCAAGAGGTAATTTTTACTGGAAGAACCACGTCATTTATTGACTATTTTTAACTTATTATGAAGAAAATTGTTTACTGAAAAGGGAATAAAGTTATTTCAAAACTGATTTAAAATCTCTATCCGGTCAAATTCACGCTGCTTTGACATTCAAGTCGTGCGGTGATTGGTCAGTTTTAAAATGCGCGAGCAAATTCGTCATATGCACGTCACAACTAACCATTCACCGCACGCCCTGCAATTCTTAAAGCAACAGTTATGATAGCAACAATTAAATGAAACAGGCCCTTCTCTGTTCTGATAGAAGAGAACAAATGACATTCTGCTGAGCAGTTATCCAAAAAGCGACGAGTAGATGACCATTATGACGACCAAAACCAAGAGCGTCGAAGCAACTTTGAGCTGGCTCGCTTCGTTGCAATAATCCGTCTGGCAGCAGCAAACAGCAGTGGGGTTAGGAATCCCAGTCATTTGAATGATCATTTGCGTTATAGTGCCTCCATCGGGATATAGACAGTCTTTCCCGGCGAACTGTGGTGGACATCTGTCCGCACCGGCGCAATAGCCCACGATGACCTCTTCGCCTGAACTTTCGTAAAAGCTTGCCTAAATGCGATTGACCTTTTTGCACTTTCAAATACAAATGAAGTAGAACGGCGTATGTCATCTCTATTACAACTAGAAGGTCAAAAGAAAGTGACAAAATATTGCAAAGCAGATCAATTAAATTTATATCTGAAATATAATCGAGCTAACCCTCCAGAACAATGATCTGCATCTTTAAGTAGCTGTGGGTTTAGACTAAACTGAACTGGTAGATTAAGAGGGGGAACGGGAAGAACTCTACAGAGGATTACAATTTTTTCACTCCAACCTCTGACAAAGGAATTCTTCAAACAGTACTTATTTCATGCAATACGTACGTCTGAGAGATTATTCGAACACGTTTTGGAGAATGAACATGTCATGCTCGTCAGTGGTATAAAAGGGTTTCAATTGCCTCGTAAATATCATTAGATGCACAAGTTTCGCCCATCTCCTTACTGGTTTAAGATCAATTTTCGTTAGGACACTTAACTAGAGCGTTAAGCACGCCGATCAGACACAAATGAGTTAATAACTGCGCTCTCTCTACATCCTGTGGTAGCGGTCAGCTAACAGCACTTAAGGGACATTTACGTCTCGTGCGCGAGCGCTTCCTAAAAATTTGCAATGCAAATACGCATTGCTAAACCGTTTAATCTCACAAAACTGAATTATCAAAGCTGTGTGACGCGTACTCCGTTATATTATAAAAATTTCTAAGTATATTTTTAATAATAAATATTATTTTTACCTTGACACATGCCCCGTAACCTGGACCCGACTGAAGGAATCCGAGCTGGGGCTGTTGTACCAGTTGCCGTTCTGGCTGGCAATTTCTGACCACCGAAGCGCCCCCGCCTAAGCTGGGATCGGTGGGATCCTGGTCGACGTTCAGGTGGTAATTGTAGCAGGTTATTGCGGCGACTTTCTGAAGCGTAAAAAAAGCGCAATGTATTAATTGTCTATTGATTATACCAACGATTGTCGCTGTTCAGGTTAATCTAAAAAAATGTGCAGCACATGTTTAGTACGCTTACATCACTGTATCATACTTAACTATTAGAAGCAGATGATGTTAAGATGAAAAGGTTTAGTATTGTCAAGTAAAAAGTTGTGAAGATAAATACTACAAGAATTGTTACGTGTCGTTTGACAATTTCTGAATTACAGAACTTAATTTTGTGATATCGTCATTCTGCGTCAGTTTACGGGCCTCAAAAATAATCATAATTGTGTATTTGAACGCATTATCGCGCCCATGCGAGGGCGATCGAGGACGAATGAATTTCCGGATCTAGAGATGAAAAAACTAATGGCCATTCAGAACGCGTTTAGTGGGAGCTGGTGCACTGTAGTCAAAGAGTCGAATATTTTTGAATCGTTTAATGCAAACTGTATCATAACTCCTCGACTTCAGCCTTCTCTCAAATATGCCCCAAAATTTGGGAGATATCGCGCGCCGGTCAAACAAGATATCCAAAAAGTTAGGATAGAGCAGGCTTTCATTAAACTGAGTTATGCTAAGCCGCTCTTCTGCGAACTATAGTTAATTTCAGCTGTAATATTACTAACTATAGCTAATTTTTTTTCTCAGCGCTTACAAGTTGGAAGTCGCTAAGGTATATAGCTCATGCAGAAGCTTGCGAATAAAGCACTTGTAGATTTTTACAGAGTGCACACCCGTAAATTCTCACATACCCGACCCAACGCCGACACACTTTTCAGCGCCTATTAGAAAATTGTATTGCAAATTTGCCGGTAACTTCTCCAACTCACATCCATGCAAATACGAATGATGATCACTTACGTATTGGCAGAAAGTAAATCCGAGCAATAGCGTCGTCACCCAATAGCTCAGCATGGTTGCGTACGTATTGTTCCCTTAGAGATGTGAAGTTGCAGCGAACATAGGAAGATATGAAAATGGAATTTTTAGACACCAAAACGAGCTGAGCGATTTGAATAGCGCGCGATGGATGCGTAAACTAGTAGCAATACTGCGAACGGTGGGATGGTCAAATCGGCTGTTTCGCTTGACAGCGAGGATGGTTTATTGTCAGACTCGCCGAGCCAAGGTTCATTGTGCGGAATATTTTGGACACCGCCGCGAGACCGGTTTATCCGGACAACCGGACTATAATCATGCGTCCGCTATTTAGAAATTCTCGCTCCGTGAACATTGATGGATGCGTGCTACGCTGATACCGAGGCTCATGCTATTGTTGATGCATGCACGCCGAAAATTTCAGTCGTTCTCCTCGCCAATACGGCAACAAGTGCTAAGCCCCCACGCAAATAATTTTCCCCATTCGCTCCCTGTGGCCTGCAATTACGTGACACGTCATCGACAACATATTTTCAGCGATCAGGCAAGCAGAATTTCACTACTCAAAGTTGGCTACTGCATTCATTCACGTGCGGGCATGAAGGGATGCTTCGCAGTTACACGCACCTCGAAACTCTAACGAATGAATCTTAATTTGAGAATAGCTTGCTACGATCTTGCAGATTTCGGGTCGTCCAAGTAAGAACTTAAGATTAATTATTCGTTGAATTTTATGTGGACCAGATTAAGAAACAAGTAACAGTTCCCCGTCACTTGTTCATGTGAATCTGTTTTCTCTATTTTCTTAAACTATTCATAGCTATATTCGAAGAATACAACCAGATAGAAAGCTCTTACATAAAATACCATATGTACAGAACGCTTTCTCATATGAGTGATGAAAGTAAGGGAAATATCGAATAATATACCATTATCTCTTAAATATTTGTTCAAGTCAAAGTGATTTGAAAAAAATGTTCTTTTAGACATGGTACTCGTAGAAATTTTAGATCGGTTCATTCATTACTAGAATAAGTATTCAATACACAAGAAGCCCGAGAATTTCTTGGGCTCAGTTTTAACTTCTTGCACGCAAATAGATAAATGATATAGTGAATGAGCTACCGATAATAAAAACTGTATTTCCTCAAATAAAATTCTAAGACAACTTCGAAGCTTCACTAATGCATAAATATTGGCAAAAGCGAATAAAGAACCCAACGACAATCTTCTGAATGGATAAACTCAGCGAACGTGAGAATGAGACGAGTCAAGTTTGAGATAAACCTTAAACAGCCATCAGTTTAGGATCGAATTCAAGCGCAGTACCGTGCTGGCCAATAATGGAACAATAAAAGCGGTATGAAAGTTTTCGCAGCAGTAGCTGTGTGAATAGCTGCAACTATTACGGACGCTGAACACCAGCGCGTGCTGAGCTCTTCACAATCAGATGACGGCATGTACAGCGTGACTCACGCGAGTCAGCAGTCCGTTCATACACAACTTGTTTGCCGATTCGCGCAATCCGCCCAATTCAGTGATTGCATACGTGAAATTGCCACCACGCGATATTTACCTTGTCCTATGCTCTGAGGAGGGATCAAACAAACACCAGATGCATTCGGGTAAAAAGACGAATCCATCTTCCCACTAGTTTCTTTAATTCGTGGTATTGAGTATGTCAGTGGTGAGCTACTTCCTCATAAACATTTTTGGTGCTAAAAATGCAAAACTTAATGCAGAATTAGCTGGTCATATAGCTACAGACATAGGAATCTTTGTTAGTTACTGTTCATATTGGCGCTATTTTTTAGCTTATAGCTGATTTAAAAAAAATGGAAAGTGGTGAGCGTTATAAACGTTCGCAGATCGTATCAAAATTCTAGTGAGACTCTTCACAATATGACAATAGCAATTCTTGCAGGGACAGCGTTAACATATAAACGCGGAAAAATCAAATATCCAGAAACTCTATACTTATCAGAAAAATAACTAGCATTCCTTTTGTTCTACCTATTATCATCGCTGGACATATTTTAGTTCAAAGCGCGATACAAATATGCAATGCATTGCTCTTGGCAAGTGAAGGAATAGTGTATGCAGCACTTGCACGAGAGCAGAATATTCCATCCATTCCAAGAACTCCCTGCAACCTTAATAAGATGCAAACTTCCTGAAAAACCTCCTCATTGTCGCTTTTTATGCTTTGTAAAACTTCTGAGTGAAACGCCTCTTTATAGGCCTGTTTCGCGATTTTGACGACACTGAACATAGATCAATGAACGACAATGAATCAGCGAACATTTGCTGGACAGTTTTTTGCAAGATAATTGTCATCGCTCTCCGGCTGCTCGCCGTTGCGCTCACTACGACCAGTTTGCTCGGCGCAAAGTTCTGGCCTCGTCGTGCGATCACAATTAGTCTGCGAGCAACTGGTAATGCACATGTATAACCGCTCTTGAAGCAAGAATAGTTGCTGCAACTGGGATAAACAGTTATCGGTGAATGGGCGGCTGTTATCAAAAGTTAACCATCTTGAAAATATTAGAGAGAATTTTTGATTTTCAGTCGCAGAGAGAGGTAATGAAACGTATTTAGCCTTCGAGTCGTAGGAACAGCGATTTAAATTGGTCGAATGGGGTTCAAATGGTTTCTGGGGTATGTGACCGATTCAGATATGTCAGTCTAATCCCGAATTGCGAACCTTGAAATCCATTGAAGGGGATCACCCATGGTCGTGACTGGAGGAAAGATTAAGAGTTTGTAAATTGAATTCCCTGCACATCCGGAAGAGACCTTCTGTGAGCGCATACTCCCAGGAGAACAATATGGCTCCGCCGATTGTCGGTTTGCGCTGACTCTTATATTGCGAATAGAGAAAAATTTTCATACGAATCAATTTCATTTTCCTAATGCGTGCACATATACAAAATAGTCCCCTTCTACACACATCAGCTGTCATAAAAACCGGTAACTTGTCGCTCAGTCGAAGCCGATGGACTCCCGCAGCTCTACTGGACCGGAAAAAACGGGAACTCACTAATTGCCTTTACTCTCTAACCCATACCAGCACTACACTAATAGCCGCAGCTGCATACTCGAACAAGGAACTCGCTAACTCTCGGTAATTGCCCTACCAACTGTGCATATGAAATCTGACATTCTCAGTGTTCACCGACATATCCTGTTGATCATTGAATAGCCTGAACCCTGGAACAAATTCTACAATAAAAATAATGTATCATGCTCGAGACGTGACAGCAAATTGCAGAACAAATCAATTGTATCTCTTTGCACAGGATCACAGAAATTTTGTGCACTCTTCTTGTCACTTACCGCACACGTTTGATCCTTCTTTAAATGTATTTTCAAAATCTCTCACTCAACTCGAACTATTTTCAGCAGAGCATATTTCGTGTTAAGATATTGTACTCTCTTAGGTCACTATTGACTGCTTTACCTGTGAGGTGTTTTGAGCATATATTTTGCATGCTTGGGGAAAGTGCTGAAGTTACTGGCTATACATAGATAAGATTTTTATACAATTTCAAAGCTATCTTATTTTCAAATCAAAACTTTGAAAATGAAATTCAGTATATCTGATGTTCTTTAAAAAGTGACACTGGTTCAGTCTAATCAATCAGCAGATAGAGTGCAGGCCTCCCTCTCTCTCTCTCTCTCTCGCCACATGCCGCAAATACAAGAATTGGCTTAATCTCTCGCACCTCCATAGGGTGATTAACGGCTGATAAAGGTTTGAAATAATATTATGAGCATTCTCTGCTGCGATAAGAATGTCTGAGGTTATTGGTAGGCGTTAGAGGGAAGATTGGCTCAACCGTAACAACTTTCAACTGCTGACAATCGAGATTATGATAGTCGAAAACGCATTTTACAATAGTTCGACGTTGTTAAGTCGCTAAAGTTTACCATTTTTTAATTTAACAGATGAATGGGATAAAAAATAACTCAACACTAAAAGGTAGCGAGAAACTGGCTTGAAAATGTGAATGCTAATTTAAATCAAGACAAACTGCAGTAAGGCAGGTACCAATAGATGACACAAAGGTCAGCAAATTATCATCAGCTTTATAAGTCTCGAATATCACTATTTACATGCATCTGTAAAATGAACTTGCAAATGCAAAAGAGAGCGACCTTTCCATGAGTGCATTGAATTTTTTAGGATTTTACTTAATGGCGAATTAAACGATGTGACTAACCCTTGAACAAACTGTGAGCGTTCAGCTCATACTTCAGAGTGTTAATTCCTCCCGAAAATTCTCCTCTTAGACCTGCGCTGTGAGCATAAATGAAAACAGCAGAGCAGCTTGTGCTAAGCAATTTCCCTAGAAATGCAATTCTTCTTGATCGGCGTTCTGAGGCATTATTGCAGGCGGTCTCTTCTTGACAAATGTGAGCAGAGGAACAGGCGATGGAGACGGTGGAAATATATTGAAGATGAATAACGACAGATAGCAAAACTGATTGTTAGGCGGATAAACAAATCGACTGAGAACGATATATCAGCGCCGAACATTCTATACATCAAATCAGGCAGGGCGCGGCGCGGAAGGTTCTTGTCATTTCGAGAATATAATGGAAATGACATCACGAATGTGGTTAGACAAGACATATTGCGCTATGTATAGCCTACTTCGTTTGCAAATAACTAATGAATCTTCGTGCATTATTTTAATTGTGTTTTTGTATGTTTGTCGCTTTTAAGAAATATCCTTGATTGTGAAACCCTTCCGCTTGCGAAAACAATTTTAATAATGATC
Organism: Plectus sambesii; assembly: GCA_002796945.1. Taxonomy (NCBI): domain Eukaryota; kingdom Metazoa; phylum Nematoda; class Chromadorea; order Plectida; family Plectidae; genus Plectus; species Plectus sambesii. The sequence goes on from NIUQ01000037.1 coordinate 56,510, forward strand.
ATTCTTCGCGAGGATTGAAATCTTATTCGCTAAGTCTGTTCAGTTACCTAGCTCAATTTCAGCTTTGATTAACATAAGTAGACTCAACGTTCGAAAAGTCTTATAACACGGAAATCTGAGGAGAGCGCTGAAATCACGACTATTCTATGAAATTGACCTAGAGCATAATATTCATTTCTATCCATTTTGGACTAAAAAGTTTCGTATTCTCGACGCTTTATGACGGAATCGATTCCATGAAGTTGCAAGTTGCAGGTTCCTTTTCGTTACTTAGAAAGAGAGGAGAAACTGCGAGATCAATCGCGATCAACCGCAAACCACCGTGGTTAACCTGGATTAGTCGAGTATGTTAAGTCAAATATTCGTTCAGAGATGTTAACCCGTGGAATATGCTGAAAGGAGTAATTCTATCAGGAAACAGCTTCCTTGCAATTGGATATCTTTCAACTCTCCTCTGTTTCTATTTAATTCAAACTTTATTTGGTTTAACTCATTTCACATTTAATTTCCAACGCAGGATTCAGCTGACTCAAGCGCGCCATCATAGCTTTTTCCTCGAAATATTTTGAATTATTTTGAAACCGATTCTGTCCCTCTTTACCCCCTGATTATTTGCGGCTGGCTTGTTATTGTGATGTGCCAACAACAGGAGTAGCGGTTGCGCAGATACTCTCGTAAGTCTGCCGCGTAAATGACGGCGCGCGGCTGAGGTTGTTTCCGACTTTGCGGTCGGCCGATTTGATCCGGTCAGCCTACCACAGGCGGTCGGTGATAAATTACGTCCGGTATTGTTCGCGGTCGCTTCAGAGAGCAGCAATAGGATCGTGCGAGTCAGCGACAAAACACTTTTTGTTCACTTGCGATAATCATAGGTAGTATCTAGTCTTGTCCTTATCATCATATTTCGAATAACCTCCCCTAGTTCTAAATCGTGACAAACATGCGCAAAGATTATGCCAGTCTTTAAGTCTGCTTTGCGGATATTACTACACCAATAAATTGTATCCTGTAATTATATGGCTGCATCTAGCCGACTATTACGAGACTGGGGCCAAGCTTTGGTTGGACCGGGGAAAAGCCGCGGTTATTGGCATTTCACTGTGTTCCCCCCGCTTCACGCCTTTCAGTCATTTTCAAAGTAGGAAGGAATGCGCTTCAAATTAAAAATATGTTATTTTTTAACAATTTAACGAGTCTCTGACGAAAAAACTCAACTGTATTACGATTTCAATTTCGTATCAGGCCGTCCAAGCTCGGAGTACGTAGCTTTATTGAATAGGGATCGAAATAAAAGCTACTTTTTACTACGAGCTTCGGATCAGAGATGAAAGAGCTGAGGTTGTATTTTGCTGCAGCGCTAGCGGACGGTGTTGAATGTTGACATGCGCTGTGAGGCAAATCTAGAAAAACAGACTTTTCCGCAAACGTATCCGTTTGCGCCGCTGGGCCACTCGATATTAGTGGCACACTTTGTTCTATATCTGAGACAGGCAATCTCTGTTTTTCAATGTAACCTTCTTTTTCTTGCTTTAATTTGAAGAAGACAACATCAACCTGATTATTGACTGATCATTGTAGACTCTTAATATTTCCGGGCTCACTAAATATTGAGATGACCTTATCTTTGGCGGGTCTTGTCAGCACTGGACCATACACGACCCAAGCTCATTGACGTCCAGAACAGTACTAGTTGGAAGAAGACGGGTACTATGCCGGAAGAGATAACATAATTGACCACATTCGTTAGACTTCAAAGGCGAGCGACAGCTCGAGTTTGCTGTTGAGGGGAAAGAGAGCACCTGGAAGTCCGAGAAGCTGGGATAAATCTGGCGGTATAAATCTTGTTATTGAAAGATATGCATCCAGAGATATGCATCAGAAATCCAAGTTGGCGAGTCGCTCAGTTTAGCAGTGTTCTCAGTTTAGCAGCTGATTATTTAGTAAGCTTGCTTTATACTTCGTCAAGCGAAATAATTGCCGAGCAACAGATTTTATGAATCGATCGCTGAGAGAAGTGTCAATGCCGAGACCAATAGAGCGCCATGTGGAGCCTAATGTTCGACAAAGCGCCCACGACTATGAGCTGAGCTGTGCCTCGTTTCCTCAAGGCGCTACACGAGGAACTGCAATTTACGGAGAATTTCTATGTTACTATTTCACTTATCATTTTTTCGTTTTTCTCTTTTCCTTATTAAAATGTAACTGAAGTCCTAGGATTTTACATTTCACTGCTAAAGAATGGATAGGGCTTTATCTTCTGCCGTCTTTGCTGTGTCTTTTCTTACTGATAATGTGCTTTTGTTCTGGAAGACCGTGCAGTGCACGCTAGTGAACTTAACAATCAAAGTATAACGTGTTCGACTAAAAACTTCACACTGCCTTGCGCGCGTGGGTGGACAGATAGTGTCAGATGTCATGTTGACACTCTTTTCCTAGCATTTCAATCTTTGAACTGAGCATATGTCTTCTTTTTGCAACAAAGCGCCGCGTCGAAAACTGAGTGAGAGGTTGCTGTTCAGTTTCATCATGCTCTTTGATAGTCATATCCATAGTCACCAACAGTCACTTTGTATCTGCTGGTCGACATTAGCGCGCTACCAACTCTCTGTCCTGTTTTGTATGTAAAGCGATCGGTGCTATGATAACACTTGAACTAAAGTTAGGCTTTTGCAGCTAGTGAACATAAAGCTGTCCATTCCCTATGATAACATGATTGTTCTTAAGAAAACTGAACAAGTTAGTGATTGGTGCTTTCCCTTTGTCAGTATTTAAAAAGAAGTCGTCTGCAATTTGCCAGTATTAGCTACAAGTTATAAATAAACTAGAGACGCACATTCGTAGTTTATATGCGATTTGTAACCTGAGAACGGGACGTAAATAGAGTAAGAGATAAATTCAGCCGATAAGCGCGTGATGGAATGGAAGTGAGCCGACGGTGGACGCGCTCAATTTCTTGCATTTTTAAGTATTGAACCAGATGGTGTTGCGGCAAATGTGTTTTAAAGAAACATTACTGGTAGACTAGTTCAACAAATGGATCGTAAAAAGGAAGAGCCAGGTGGGAGAGAGCGCAATTAGCTGCTGAGCTTCACTTTTTAGAACGCATCTCTTGACGTCAGGCCTGCATACACCGCGCGTTGGCGGTATTGTGCGTCGTTGTGCAACAGAAGTGAATTAAAGAACGATTGTTGGTGGCTGGGGGACATGTCCCTATTTATATGAGACTATCTAGGATCAGTTGATATACTCAACGGCAGCTGAAGACTTACAAATATTCACAAAATTGTAGTAATTACACTTGTCGCGAATAGAATTGAAGGATGTACAGCGATTGGTCCGTTGTGGCGTGCACGGAAAATTTGTTCCGCGCACGTCACAACTCACCAATTGTCGCATGTGCGCAGTTGTACTTCCTACAGTCATACGACATTGGCCCAAACATCAGTTCAGTCTGCTTTGAATTTTACACTCCGAAAATAAACGCCCATTAGAGTTAAAAAATGCCAACCGCCAACGTCAAGCGGGTCTGTAAACACTAGCCGTGGCCCAGGTGCGCGACTCCCGGCGATTCGATTGGCCATTGAGCCGCGAACCCTTTAGTGGCGGCTCGTTTAACGACCTCAAGCGGCGTTCGCTGTCGTTTTCCGACCGCGCGGCCCCATCGATTCTCCATCGGGGTCTCCTGTTTCTCTACCTCTTTCTGTCTCTCTTTCACACACATACACAGTGTCATTGCGTCACTCTGCGGATCCGCACGGGAAGCGGGCTGATTAGATTTGACCCCGGTGTCTTTTTTCTGACGCGCTCACCAGAAGAAGTCATCACTTATTGGCAGTGCTCAGGACACAGATGTGGTCAGTTAAATGGTAAGGTTCCTGAAAATTACTTTATTAATTGGTCTTATAGTCGACATGATAGTAATGATATTAGCGGAATAATGCGTTCATTTAGCAGTTAATATTGATGCAGCGATAAATAATCAAGTATCGGCAGTGGTAGATGGGGAGACGAAAATATTTTTATCACTTCATTTATTGTTAAAAAGACGGCACGATTTTTTTTTTCATTTCTATCTCTTTTCTTCACACTATTTTACAAACACGATACAGCGCTGATGTAGCATTTTCTTCAAAAGTGTGCCAACTACTATACTGATATATAAGCGATACCTTCATTTGAATTTCACTTAGACAATAACTGAACTAAGCTTTTATTATTGCGCACTCCTAACTTTCAGTCTATATGGGATGAGACCGGTGAGCGCATTTGGATTCTTTTGCGACATCATCTCTCATAGTTGTGACATAGCGTTTCTCAGCAATTTTTTGCGCGATACTAGATGATGGGACATCTGCCACTCTAGCTGCGTTCGCTATGAAAGCCCGCACCTCTTGAGAAAAGACCGTGTTTCACAAAAATGGCTACATAAACATTCGTTCATGTCTCTCAAATTTCTTCTTCTCTATATTGTCGCGTCTGTCTCTCTGAATTTCCGTCTAACCCATTGCACATGTTGTCGTCCCTTTAGATCCCTCCAACAGCGACGCAGTTAGAGGAAAAGAGTTCTCGCCGTCGTCTGAAAAAAGCGCTTTGTAATTTAGTCGCGCTTAATGATTAGCTAATAACATATGGAATGTTTTATCTTACCCTCAAGAAAGGTATCTCTGCTTGCCTGCAGTTTTACATAAGCTTTTCTGAGCAATCATCGGCAGTTTTTTGATGTTGATTGTATATTTCTGCAATATTTTGTCACAGGTATTGTCATTGGTTACTTAGGGAGAACACGTATTGACGCTCTAGTGCCTAACAGATTCAGGAACTATTTCTGCAGCGCCTGTAAAAGTCATCTGCTACGTACTCTAAAAAAATTTGACTTATCTTTGATGATATAATGAAAGCCGGGCATGAAGATAGTTTCTGTTTAGGTAGGCTCAATGTCCAATCCTAAGTCTGTGCTTTCACTCTACTGTACTTTGCTGTATTCGCAACTCTATCCTTTACCTCTCCACTATCAGCAACAGTGAACCGTTTAAAATAATATTTCAAATCTAAGCTTTCCGCTTCACACTTGAAACTTCCTGCTCTTCACTAAAGGCGCCATTACCTGTTCAAGGCGTCTTGGTTGAGGACAAAGTCTCCCCTTAATCCGTTACAAACTAAATTAGGGCGGATTTAAGTCGCGTTTGTACCCGTTGCAAATAAAACGATCGACTCTAATTTTTTGTTCGCCCACTCGCTATTGTTTTCGTTACAGTAATGTTTTTGCTCCTATCTATGCTAAGATAAATAGCTCAGTTGGCGTAGTTCCATTTTCGCAACACAATACAGAAATTCGTATGTTCTAAATATAATGGACTGGCAACTCAAATGTGCGTCATTATTCACCTTTATTTCTAAGTCGTATTTCGGTTTAGTTCAGGATTAAATTCATCCCGATCTCCTCATCCATTTATTTCGTGACATTTTAAATGATTTAATTTCCTCCTATGTATAGACTGATCAACCAATCGGTTGCAAAATAATGAAGTAACAGTATCCTTGAATTTATGGCGGAGTTCCATCAAATCGATTATGCCAGTCGCTATAGTATTAAGCCTGAGCAGATGTAAACGCCGGTCGGCGCCTGAGAGTTGCAGTCAATACTTGTGGACGGCGCATCCCTCAAAAAGCGCTGGAACACAATTATACCTACTTTAAGAGCTTCTTTTACAGAAGCAAAGCCGCTTTGATGAGCTCAGGGGCCTGTTTCATAAAACTGTTGCAATTGTAGTATTGCCGAATTGGGGAAATGCAAGTGCGTTGATTGGTCATTATCCAGTTTTTTCCAGTTATTTCTGGTTTTCTGACCAATCACCACTATTTCAATTCCGCAATCTGCAATTGCAACTGTTATATGAAACAGAAAAGTGCGTTTGTCATCTTTAATTTGATTTCATATTTGACTGAAATATGATACGTAGTAAGTTGAGAGATCAGATTTCAGTTTTCCGAGCTTCAGCAGAACAGGATCAGCATTGCTCAAGAAGAATGATGTACGGAGGCTGGCTGGTCTAGGAGCCGGGCTTTCGCTGCTGGGACTGACTGAATCATGGTTCAAGTATAGCATAGTCCCTATAGGAAAACGGAGAAAAGAAACGTGTATGTCTTTTAAATGAAATTTGGACAGAATGCCAAAAGAACATCATTCTCTGATCAATGCCGCCTGTCTGGTGTTTATAGTTTTTATAAAGCCTTCATTAGGAAATAGTACTACAATAACAATTGGAGGAAGGGACTGATTAGTCAATTTTGACGTGCGCGTAACTAATTTTCACACGCGCACCACCGTACTTTGCGCAATTGTAATGAAATTGTTTATAATCGCAATATTTATTTATGAATCAGTCCATAAACGTCATTTACGTTAAATAAATTTATACAGCATCCATCCGAGATGAAAGTCATTCGAAGCTCTGCGCCGAATCACTAATGACGCGCTCAACTAACGGACAGAAATGTATGAATATTGCAAATTTTTCAGTTTTTCTGCATTGTGCTGTATTTTTCTTCAAGCTAAGCACTTGACCAGGGAGGATCCCTCTGCGTCACTGCGACCATTCCTTTGCCGCTCTCCTCCTCCACACGCCGCTCGAAAGTCGTCTCTGTTCTTGTTATGCAGAAATGCGACTGTTCCACTTATCGCCAAGTCGTCAAAACAAATGTTCTTTTCGTTGGTTCGAGCCAAATAGCGCGCTTAAAACTGACGCGGGGCAGAGGCGCCCGAAGAAACCACGAGTGTTAAACGGCTCGTCACTTGGGCGGCCGCCCTCCCCCCTCTTCCGTGCCTCGCCCTCATTCTATTTAGCTAAATTGCGAACACGTGGCCCGTTAGCAATTTGTTCATTTCTCCACGTGGACGCGATTCGGGCGGCAATCTTTAGTCTTAACCTTGCTGTTTCAACCGAGACGCATTAATCGAGTATGTTTGAAGAAATAAGCGTTTACAGGCCGCAAAAAATTGCTACTTGAATACTTAAAAAAATTGAATATCTGAATGGATTATTACTTAAAACAAGTAATCAATAAATTCATAGCGGGAAGGGCGAGAATCAGAAGGCGACAGCGGGGTATAAGCCGAGGGCCTGAGGGCATATCCCGCACCTGGCGCATGTCCCACTGGCCCTGTACTTACCCATAAAAGTTACTGCTTCAAGGCGACTACTTGTCCATCTCCTTGGCTATTAACGCCAAAGTTATAAGCTCTCCTAGAAGTACTCATGCCGTACCTCCTGCTCACCTATATTAGACATTGCCGCTTTGGCCATTAAAAATTCGCGTTGTCGAGCTTTTTATACTTTTATTCAAAGTTGAATGCATCTAAAAGTTTGACCTGATTGTGTATTGTAAGAATGATTTCTTGCGACACCCGTTAAGCTCACAATTTTCTCGTTTTATTAGTTAAACTGAAGTGAAAGGCGATCATGTGGCTGGGAAGAGGGATGATCCTCGTTGAAAAGGCAATGAACGTGCCTCTATCAAAATGCGTACTCATTATCAGACGTACATCTCATGCAGTTAAATTTTCCCTCAGAAAACAACAACCCACAGGCCCTCGAACAGACCCCAGTGCCGGTATGTTGAACATCCAGCAGTTTTTTGGCGCCGGTGATTAGAAGGATGCGCAAGAGTTCGCGTCGCAAGCGACCCGCCGGCTGCGGTGCGGTTTTACACTCCGCCCGACTGATTCATTTCTCCCCTCCCCGCTGCAGTTTCGACTTTTCCATTCGTCGACGCCGACTACGGGTTGATTGAGTTGGTCGCCTCATTCTGTCTCCACATTTTTGCAGCCTTTCTCTCTGACGTCAACAGTGCGCGCTGTTTTGTTGATTTTCGCTGTTATTTTAGTTTCAAGAGGCATGTGTTAGGATAGATATTTTTCGTTTAAAGCGCCGTGCGATTTCTATGGCTATGATGATTTCAAGAAGCAACCACTCTCAGCGCTGTTTCTCCCAATTACCTATCCGGTCTTTCTTTGCGTTAGATCTTCTATTTTAGTAGTTACCAAAAAAGATGAATTCAAGAGCTGATGCAAGTCTTGAGTTAGTGATTTATGATCAATAGTAAAGACAACTGAATGAATAAAGGTATCACTATTTAAAAGCGTCATTAAGAGTAATATTACCGTTCGAATATATTCATTTTGAAATAAGAATATAAAGTAAATTTCAGTGCATAGTCGTCAAGTACTAGCTTCAATGTCACGAGTACTTGCTATTGCTGAAGTGACCCAGAATAGAAAAATAGGCTCAAAATATTCTCTACTTCAATTCCAAAAGGCCATCTTCTACGACCTTGAATGTCTCTATCGTATCTCTTTTGTTATCAGGACTCGCTCTATCATCGCAATCTTCATTGATCGTAGCACGTCATCAAGAAAGTAACAAAGTATTCTTTAGAGCGAGATTCTTTCCTATAATTCTGCTTCGTCTTTTTCGACAATATTTTACAAAAAAGCTCAAAGTTAGACATTGAGCGGTCCAAAATTTTGAGGGAATAAAAACAAGTATTTGCTTGAAGACGGTAATCAGATTCTAGCTAAACAAGAAGCATTTTGTCAATCCGGTAGGTAAATTGCGCGCGCCCCAGTACGCTTAATTGCGCGTCCTCTCTACACTCCTGTCACGCGTCACTCGCTTCAGCTGACACGTAGCGTTACCGTCTAGCAAGAGCGATCGCTGGAATTTTAATTTCGGTGGATGGCTCGAAACAGAAATGGATCCCTTGTGGGCTATTCTGTCCAATTGCCTGAGAAACATTCGGTCGATTATGTGCTTCGAAACGGCGAACTCAAACTGCCTGAGGAGAAGCTGATTTGCTGCGACTATTCAGGTTTGTCGATGGTGTTTGAATGCTGCTTGTTCATCGGTCAGTTTTGCCTGATTGGTCAAGTTTTCCAAGCAGTTTTGCAAATTTAAACTAATAATCATTATTCAACAAATTTTCTAACGAAAACTAACTCTGCGCAATTTTTAAGTGTGCTTTTAACGTAAGTCTCGCTCTCCCTTCCTGGCGCTGCCACGGTGTTGAATAACTAAAAAATTACTATGTTTAGCTAACAGAAACTGCGCGCTTAGAGCCCATAATACTCTCTGTTGCATACAAAAAGTGTACTGTAGTATGTAAAATGTTCGACGAGTAACTCACTTTTTTATTGCGTGCAACAGAAGAACGTTTGGGCATAAGGCGGACTTGATGTGCGTGTATCCCCAGGGGTTCTCATAATTCTAAAAATCGAGCGGCTTGAGGAATAATGGACAAATATTTGTTATTATATAATAAACAAACTACTTTGCTTAGCATACATTAACGTACTGCTGTAACCTAATGTAAAATTGAAAATCTTAACAAAAAAAAACTCACCAATAAAGCTAATGAATGTTGTAGAAGAATAAAGCCGTATAAATCCGTGTCAGTGTCTGGCGCAGAGTTTCACACTGCAGCGTACTAATGTGCAATTTTTCCTTCCCGGAGGTTTTCCCGAGCCTAAGGCCGTGTTCAGTAGCACTATGTCCACTTCTCTGCTTAAATTAATACGACGGGAGCGTACGTCGAGTTACTTAATACGGCCCCGGCTCGTGGCAGGTACCTGTTTGAACGGATTGATTTAATTCACATGTTCTCAGGTTGCCAGCTTAGTATGTTCATCGTCGCCAAATAAAACCTCACGTGCTGCTATTTATATCCCACCGCAAAAACATGCCGTCAATTTATTGCTCGCGTAAGAACTGCTGCAATAAAATAGCGCAATAGTTGCACATCAAAATTTTCATAATAATTTTGTTAAGTTTGAATTATAGCTGCGAAGAACTTCAATTTCTAGTCAATATTATCTAGTGTTTGAAGGGCTGACAGTTTAAATTTCCGCCCTTCCCTAGTGATTCGCTACGAGACCAAAGTTTAGCTTTCTGCTTACTGAAGAAAGAGTCACAAAATTGTTCATTTTCAGCAAGTTATCCATTGACTTCGCCACAAATGGACGACGAAAACAACGAGGATTTTCACCTTTTACTTAACATGGGTGGATCGTCGTTTCGTCTTCGCAATGTGACTGTCCAATACCGCTGTCCGGACAGTTTTCTGGGACAGTTCGCGCGAATGTCTCATGAAGATCGTGTTGCAAGGTTAGATCTGTGCAATCATTTTTAGCTTAAGGGGGAATCGAACGACCATGGAGTTCCAAAATCTAGACAAGAAAATATACACTGATGGACGAAAATCCTCGGTACTTTTCCAGAAACGTGACAGAGAGAAGAAATTCTGGAAGTCGGGTTATTCCTCATCACCTTTAGCTTCACGCCTGCTAGAACCTATGCATGCAATGCATTTTTAGGTGTGACGGATACTTGGAACTAACTCACGAATATTACTTCGAACGGACTGCGCGGATGTTCGAGATGATATTCGACTTCATATCCACCGGTCACCTGCACCGACCATCCGACCTCTGTCCTGACAGGCTGATGATGGAGCTAGATTACTGGAAAATACCTAGGTAAAAAGATTAGAGCAGCTGGGTGTAGAAAATTACGAATCTGAATCGATTTTTATGTCCTTTTTTGCTCTTTTTGAGTAGCAGAAGCATTGGAAAGTGAGAGGTGGCTTCCGAGTTCATCGAACCAAATATTTTCTTTGAACTGGACCAATATGCCGATCTGAACGGCTTATGAGCAGTTAAAAATATATAAGCCTCACTATTGCGTCTTGTCTCGGCACTTGTTGACCCGTACCATTTTCTCTACTTCGGGTTTGTTCTTTAAATATCTGGCTGAAAAAACGGCAAAATTCAAAATTTTCATCACAACTTGATAAAACTGCTTTTAAATTCTCATGCAGTTTTCGCCAAATGTACAGGGTTTCATGGGAACATGGCTCGATATTCTTGTTTAGAAGTTTTTACAAAAGGAATAAGTAAAACTATTCAGGATTTTACTCACAAGCGCATCTTTTAACATGATTTTTTGGAGTATTGTATTTTCATCCCTTCGAGCTTCTCTAATCTGAAAGTTGTCTCGAGGAAAAACAAAACCCCTCTGCATCATTTTTTGTTTATCAGCTAAATTACATAACCATTTACGATATGCTTCTTAAACTATGACTATGGACAGCCGAAATTTCAAACCATTTCAGGCATTTCTTTGCTCCATGCTGCGCTCCTTGCGATTCATCTGCTGGCGACGAAGACAACCAGCAGATTGATCAGTCGCTGCCGATTGAATCGGGGCTATTCAAAGGTGACGAATTCGACGGACTTTGTTGCGCCGCCGACCGACGCGCCATCTGGCAGCTCGTCGAAGAACCATCCTCGTCCCTCAGCGCCAAATGCTTTGCAATCATATCCATTGCTATGGTACCGTATTTATCATTCAGCGCGCTTAACGCTCATAAAACGCTACGGTCGTTAATAAGCGCCGTTCGCCGCCATACATTCCTTCTTCAACTCTATCTTAAACTTATATATGCGTGCGAGCAAGTGCGTCGTTCATTTCTGACTCCCACTTCACTTTGATCATATTGAACGAAGTGCGTTAGAAATGAAAGCTAATTTAAATCAACATGTTCATTTCGTTCGGATATATAACTTAACTAGTGTAGCCATAGATTTCAAATAGTTGTGATACACTGCCATGAGTTCGTTGCAGTGGTGCGAAGAGTAAAATTAATAATTCTACATTTGAACATTATCTTTAATATAAAAGCTGGTGCATAAGCATATTTTATTGATGCACTCATAGAAACACCTTTAATAGCCAAAATCAAATATTTGCATAGTGCATCTCATTTCAGGTGATCACCTCAGTGGGCGGTTTAATTCTTGGCTCACTGCCAGAACTACAAAATCACAAAAACGTGACGGCATTCTCTCTGTCACTCTCGGCCAACAGAACCGACCTTGAATCGGAGCCTATCCTGGCGCTACAGTATGCAGAATTTGTTTGCATCGTATGGTTCACGTTCGAATTCACGCTGCGCTTTTTCATCTGCGCGCATAAGTGCAGTTTTATGCGCGAAGCGCTGAATGTCATCGACGTGCTCACAATCGTCCCCTTCTACGCTGAGCTCGGTCTTCAAATCGCCGGTTGGTTTACTTTGTCAGTTGTGGATTTTTATGAAGAGAGCACTTGTTATAGTAGCTTCCTATTAAGCGGTGCGTCGCTTATTTGTGTCAAATACGGTTTACTTTCCTTTTGTTCTTCCTTTTGCTGCAATCAAATACTATGAGCTTATTGACTCATCCTATTCTTCGGGAGAAAAGGAAACGATATATGAATAAGCGAATAAGCGAGCGGAGTTTGTTGGTAGTTATATGATATGCTGTAGATGGGGATGGTAAACAGGATGGTGGAAAGGGATTCGCTCCTAAGATTGACCATCAGCAACGATGGAATGAGACAAGAATTGGTGGTTGAAGAATCCTGTATCCGGCTGATTGATCGTCCCATGAGATCTGAAAAAGTCGCGTAGTCTAAATATTCTCATCTAATATTTTCCCTTGAGCATCGAATGAAAAACTCATATGGACTATATTTACATATAATAGGAGCTATACGTCAATAAACCAAATTTAAAGTACTTACGTAAAGTAATTAAAGTACTAATTTTCAGGCATAAGCGCTTCAAGCATGCGCGAATTCAAAGCTCTCGTACTTGTGATGCGAATAGTTCGCGTAATGCGCGTGGCGCGAGTTTTCAAATTGGCGCGCTACTCGTCGGGTCTCAAATCGTTCGGCACGACGGTCAAGACGAGCTTGCCTGAGCTGTCCATGCTCGGATTATTTCTCGTGACCGCGATTATATTTTTCTCCACGCTTATGTATTTCGCCGAAAAAGACGAAGCGAATAGCCAATTCAAGTCCATTCCCGATGCCTGCTGGTGGTGCGTCATTACTATGACTACGGTTGGATATGGTGACATCACGCCAAAGACCCTGTGTAAGTTGACTGCGTTTGTACTTTCAAATTGCATCGTGTTTTTATTCAAAAATAACTCATGTTTCTCGCTGTCTTATGATACTGCCTTATTTTAGCTAGACGATGGCTGAATTTTGTGAGAAGTAGTTCAGTAGGATGAGTTCTATTCTCATGGAGGTGATCTATGAGGGCTCTTTGTTGCGGACTTAAAGTTAAAAACTAGAAATTTGCCCTGGCTGCCTTTTTGGATATTCCAAGTAGAGCAGAAACCATAAGGGAATTTCTTCTATGCCTGTTCAACTGCGCCTCAAAGTGACCAAAGAATTGCAATAAGTGCTGAGACAAATGTGCATTTCCTCTTGCCGAGGCATTTTCGGTTGGTTAGACGCGTTATGCGACTTTGTTATTCATTGGAATGGAAACATGTAAGAAAATTGCACGTTGACACGCAGCTCTCACAAAGCGATTGATTTTTTATTAATCCCGAGATGCATTCAATGGGACCAACTGATTCATGTTACTTTTAAATTGTGGTATCAAAACTATATCTTCATCTTCGGTTCAGAGACTGTTTCAATCAGTGACGTTAAAACATCAAAAATGATTTCTAACTCTGATATTAGGTAAGAAACACAATTTTATGACCTATCAAATAATCGTGACGTCAGAACAAAACAAAAGTTGCAGCATATTTGCACAATCTTTATTTATGATTCCCTTTGAATTTATCATCATCATCATCATCAGCATATCATATGCACCATCCGTACCTGTCGATATCTTTCAGTCGGCAAAGTGATTGCCAGCTTCGCTAGCATATCGGGCGTCCTCGTCTTAGCTTTCCCGATCACAATGATCGTGGAAAACTTTTCCAAAACTTATGAGTCTACCGACAAGAAAGATTTCAAGGCCGTCCGAAGGCATCGACGAATGGGAAGAGCGTTTTAGCTCTGCCTTAATGTGTTGCGATTGAAGTTAATGCTGCGACCTTGAGTAAGTATGTCAACTGTTTGATGGTGCAAATCGTAAGAGGATCTTAAGCCAAAATTTACGGATCAAATTTACAGATGATGATGTAGAGCTAAAATTTTGCTTTTAGGCAAAACGGGCTAAAGTAATTAATTAGGAAAAAAATTAGCAGAAAGTTGTGAGATGCTTTTATTTTTGCCATGCAGAAATTAGAGCTGGATTTTTATGTTCGCTGATTATTGCGCGTAACACGAGAGAAGGGATTAATTACTACAGTTTGCAATGATCTGAGTATTTTTCCTTCACATACCTCGTCTTTTACTCTAATACGAGCTTTTCGATTTATTGAAACGAATGGAAAATTTGAATTTTAAGCCGCTCAAAGCGTGTATATTTACAAATTCTTTTTGACTAGGGATCCTCTTTACCGCGTTTGTTATTTTATTGTTCAGTTGATTAGTTTACGTTAATCGCACAAAAAGGCACAAATGTTTCTAAAACCGATTACATAATGTAAAATGTGATTTGATACTTCCGAGTTAAAACTTTTTCTGTGTTGAACGGGAACGTTTTTTGTATTATTTTGAGTTCAGGTTAATGCTGAATGGCTTTAAAGAGATTATTGTTGACTGTGTTACTATTAAGTATTGTGTCAGATTAATGTATAAATCTTATGCACTTTGTCATTGAACATAGCCAGTCTATTGTATTCATCTATGTGCGTAAGACAACCTACTGGTAGAATAATATATATTTATTTTTCATCAGACGTTTGGGCTTTACGCGTTGTTCTAAATAGCGGGGCATCTGATATGGTATGTTGGTTGCATTGGAATGTGTGCAATTTTTACTTAATCGTTTTTACATCATTTTTGAGAGAGCGAAACTGCAATATGACATTGATTACGACAGTTTTATTTGAAATTTTTTCGGTTTCACTGTATCATTTACATCTCATGACAATAATGTATATCAATATACCGAACTGCTAACATGTCAATAGTCGATTCCTAAACAGCAAGAAAAACCTCTATACTGAATCTACTCACTGGCAAGTAAAAAGTGCTTTATGCTTGCTATTTTAGAATGGAAAATTGTTCGCTACATTTTTTGTATCTTTCTCTGCTGAAAAAATCTTGAAAAGTGCAAAACTTAATTTCTGCCTCTATGCTTTACGGAGAATCGAAATGTACAATGACAAGAGCAGTACGATATTGAACATACAAATTTCTTCCTCCTTGCATTGATATGTATTGTAAGAACTATAGATGGATCGCATTTAATTATAGTATTTAATCGGCGCTGGTCTCTTCCTGGCACTACTTCAAATTCCTTAGGTATCAATTACTTTTAGTTTGGCATCTCAGCGAAATTTCAATTAACCGGTACCAACCCTTTTATGAATCCACAAAAATTGTTTCAGCACCGGTAAGGCGCCGATGCATCGACAACATCTATAGTAACAAGTATCAACATATGATGTAGAATCTTGAACTGTGATGATATCGATTTCACTTTTGTAAGGTCACTCCACTTTTCACAAAGAATGTCTTCCAAATCGAGGAGAACATTTCCTATACTAATTGCGCTTGGAAATTATCCTATTCTAACTGAACAGTGTCCTTATTAAAGTGAAAATGGTATATATAGATGGCAGTAATGGAATTTTGCTGCCACAAGAATTTTTTATTATCAAATGCGCCGGTTTACATCTTTGTTTTTCTTCTCAATCTATGGATAGGTTTTATGACGCCTACTTGAATTAGAGAAGACATAAAGCAGCACTGAATCTGATTTTTTATGTACTTATTTGACTTTAGCACGCAATGTGAAAACGATCGATAGGTTGTTGTTATGTTCAAGTTGCAAATTATATTCAAACGTTTCTAATTTTTAATTTCATGCAAAGAGTTCTGTTTTAAACTGAAAGATCTATGGGTGTAGTCTGGCGTATGGTTGATAAAAAAATTATTGTTTTGTGACAGTTCTATTACTTGTCTTGGATGTTGGTTCTTGGATATTTCTCATTCATATCGATCTGATGATTTAAAATCATTTGTGCAAATGTATGAAATGTGTAAGGTTCGCAGGTATGAAATTGCTTTCTTGCTCTGTCTCCATAGCAGTGTTCCCGCCGGTCTCAGATATTGACCGATCGCATTTCTTGCAATCGAAGTCGTGATTAAATGAAGTAAAAGTATCATACAAATGTCGTGTATCGCAACTGAAAATCGTTGGACATACATTCGAAAGAGAACGAAATATCAATTTTAGGATTGCCTTGCAAAAATGAAAAGCGAAAAAAGTTTAAATTGGTAACAGCGGGAAACTCTAAGAGAATGTGCATACACTAAAGGTCATATTAAAAGGGGTATCCGAATGGCGCGCGCGTAGTACAGGTTCTTTGTAAAATTTATGCAGAAATTTTCTTGTTTTAGGCATCCTCAAGTGTCTTGTAGCCTACCGCCTTCATCAAACCTTTGCTTAGCAAATCATCAAGTCAGCTGCTGTCAGTAGGATCAGAGCTTGGGGAAAGCGATATTTCAATTTGCGCCTTCCTTCCGCTTTTCAGAGGCCAATTTCATAAAACGTTGAAAACTGCAAAATCGTAGAATTGCGAGACTGCGAGTACAAAGATTTGTTAGACTGCAAGAAATAACTTGATATGACCCGCTAATGACCAATCACGACGCTTGTAACACTGAAATTCAACTGCAATTAAGAATTGCTCAAGTTTTATGAATTTGGGCCATGAAGGAAATGTAACGACCGCTACTAATTAATTTAGACTAAATCAGTGATAGTCCCAAGTTAGCTATAAAGGTCTGAGCCTGAGCCAAGGAAATCACAAATATTTTCGCCGGTTAACCTATAACGTTCAAGATTTTAATATCAAATACTGTTGATAAGTATTTCTGTGTGTTCATTCGGTAATTTAAAATCTTCTTAACTTAGCTATGAAAACTCCATGAGTTCCAACATAGGTGATAATGAACCATGCATTTTTAACTTTTAGGGTGAAATTTTGTTGCAAGGAAGTCAATGCAATAAGATAATCAAAGGCGGATGGGTCGTGTCTTGAGCAAACGTCACGGCTTATTTTGATTATTCAGCATTAAAAGGGCAAACGTTTAGCAGTAACCTATTCCACCATAACAACTTTTGCATTACATGGACATGAAAACAATCTATCACCCATCGTCGGTTGCGCAACATAACTGATAAATTCTAACTGCGCAAAGTAACCTCTGACTGAACGGACTTTGCACTAGTTTGAAAAGTGCTGAAGAATGGCAAACTTTTGACGCTAGGTCACTTTCGTCAGAGATATGCGCGCATCCGAACGCCACCGGGTATCAGTGTGTGTCAAAATGTTTCATCATAATGCGTCACTAAACACCGTAGTCGGGCATATGTCGTATCGCTTCGAGACCGCTGTCCTGGCCTTGGTCTGTTTATTTCATCGGACTACAGTTATGCGTCTTGTTTGCCACGTTCCTCGTGTGTTGGCTGACGCAACATTGGGGTCGAAAGGACAACGGTGTACCGCGCAGAGTCGGTGTTGTCTCGAACGCATCTCGTTGGCAGTGTCAGCTGTGTCTGGCCGAATTTTGGGATTCGTCTTTAACCCTTTTCTCTTCCTACCTGGTCCAGTTTCCGTCCGTCAGTTGGGTGTCGGCCGATTGCACGTGTGAGTATTTTGCGTATAAGTAAGGGAATGTTTCCCGGACTGGCCAGGCAGTGGCGAAAAGAGACGGACGAGAGAAGAGTCCTTGGGTAGTGTTACCTTCTTAGGCCATGTAGTGGTTTGATGTGTCAAAACAGTAGACCCTCTTATTTGTATTCGTCCCTTTATGGTTCATAAGTTGTCTCTCTGAGTTAGAGAATTTAGTTGAACGTGGGACTATGATATGTTCACTTTCAAAAAGAGTCGGTACAAAGTAAGAAGAGAGCAGTTCCTTAATACTTCCCTTTTTACTATTCGATCAATTTAGCATTTCATTGACGCTAAAAATGTTTCTTATGCTTACAGAGAAATGATTTCAAGTGCAACAAGACGTTGAAGCAAAATCCCAAATGAAAATAAGCTCGTTGATTTCTCATAAGATTTCAGTTCAGTAACAGTCATCCTAGCGTTCTCAACGACTCCTTAGTTTAGAATATACTACACGTCAGCTACTGGCGACGAAATAATAATTTAATTTTTTCAGTGTACCCTTCAATTTGACACAAGGCGTGAACGTCCCGGCCATCCCGGTTGCATGTTCTTGCGCTCACGAGCTCGCACGTCGATAGATTTTATGAACATCAACCTTCACGAAGGTAAATAAGCTAACGGAGCGTATTTCCTTTCAGATGGTGCAACTAAACGTGTTCACGTTCTCACAGAACGATAGCTAATTAACGGTTAAAGGGAGAAGCATCGCGATCACACTAATCGTATCGACTGCCTTTACTTTTTGCTTCATCGCACCGACGCATTTGCTTTTATGATGACACCGAGTGGACGTGTGTTAGCGACTACTGTTGGGGATGGCGGAATCTCTCAATGAAGTTTATAGCTTGAGCAGTACATTCGGGGAGGAGGGAAGGAGTAACTAAGTAGGATCCTTACTTATATGGTAAAAATACTGATGTAGATGTTGGATAGCGTACGATTTGCGATGATGAGGACTAGCCTTCAACTGCCAGAGTTGACTACATTCAGCTTTGTGATTCCCAACAGGGCCTCTCAAAGTGTCCCACTGCATATTTTCGGCCATGATTTTATCGTCTGATGGCTCTGAAACATGTAGCTCGTATTTTCTTTCAGATTAGAAGAATTATTGAAACTATCTCTACTAATATAAGTTGTCTGAAAAGACATAATTATCTGAGGAATCTTTTGCTTGAGCGCGCAAATTGCAGAATCAAAAATATCTCATCGACATAATGCAGCGTAATTCATTAAGCTCGTGTCGCCTACATATTTTTCCTATAACAATAGCTCTTGCATGGATTCATCTTTATTTGCTTATTTTTTAAATCTCGAATCATCAGAAAGGCTTTGAAACTTGTTGACTTTAAGTAGTGGTAATGATCTGAGGCTCAAAATAGCGTCAGTGGGAGTCCCAGACATTAATAATGCTTGGTCTTTGGTCACCCCTAGATGCATGTAAGCAGATAGTCGATATCGCCATCACAGGAAGTGCAACCGGCCGGCGCTCGTCCATGCCTGTCATCGCGGTCATATTACAAAGTACATTTGGTGTACGAACTAGCATTAATTGCTCCCAGAGTGTGGATTACTCAGATTACACTACGTTAACTACTCTGAGGATTCTCTCAAGTGACTTTAAAAAATGGGAGAGGGAAGCGTTGAGGGAAAATGCGAGCCGATGACGTCTTGACGTTCAAAGTTGCTCTGCAGTGTGTGCACGAGATGTGTGAAATACAGCTAACCAGAGGGATCCAACGCTGCCTTACCTCAAAAAGTTATAAGTCCGAAGCTATTGCATACATTGTTAGAATTAAACTCCAAAGACCTCAACGTCAATTGAATGGAAAAATGCAATATTTTAAGTAAACACCACATCCTGTACACTCTGTGAAAATAAACCACTAATATCAAATCATGACTTTCATTCGCTTACCCAAAAAGTATAGAGGGATTTAATGGAACGATGAGAGCATGGTCAAAAGACTAAAATTGTACAAATACTTTCATCTCAGGCTTTATTAGGGATTGTTGAGTGCACTTTTGGTTTCTGAGCACCCGCGGGCTAATAGTACTTTGAATTAGAACTGGAGGGTGTGCTATGATTGAGGCAATTTGGTATGCGTCACCGGCCTACTTTACTCATTTCCGGCGTATGAATAATGCAGGCAGCATACTTGATACGCTGAGCGAAGGGAGGGAGGAAATCGTCTAACGCTGTCATCAGGGAACGGCTTGTTATGCGAGCGATGGAAGGAACAGCTCAACAGTTAATTGAGCCATGAAAGGTTTTGTAAAATGACAGGCGTAAAGCTAAGAGAATCTGCAATCGACCGTTTAGCAGGCTTGATTTATAGACACATGTCACAACAATACTCAGTATTTAGCAAATGAAGTTAGAGGTATACAAAACTGCGCTTATATTGATCGAAGAGTGTACTCAGTTGCAATTAATATAATTAAAAGATCAACTATCCGTCAATGGCTATTCGTGAGAACTGAAAAAATCGTTTACCCTCTTTGCAGGAAGGTTGTTTCGGAAGCGAAAGAAACTGAAGCGTCATTGCCCTACAAACAGCGACCATTGCGTCGACTGTCTGCAAGCGAAAGAATTTTTTGTCCCTTCGGCCGCATGCTTTTCGGACGTCCAGAAAGAGGCCAAATCTCGTCAACGACTATCTTCTAGTCCGCACAGTTGGCAAATATCCCATGAAAATTTGACCACAAGCAGCTCTACGGAGAATTATCCACTCAGTAATACTACTGCTATCATAGACAGCTACATTTCTACATATACTATAGAACTGTAAGAATCAGAACTATTGCTAAAACTTTAAATAAGATACATACACAAAATTTCGATTTGGATTCAAAATTTCCAGCTTCTTTTTCGAAGCCCAGATTTAAGCAAATTGATATCGTTAATCCATATGCTGTTTTTACATCAAAGTATTATATTTTCGGGCACAATTTAAATTCCTTTGTGAAAGACTGCTACAAAATGGAATTAATCTCATAGCGAATTGCCTGATAATTATCCATTTCTTACTTTAAACTGCATATCAAGGTTGCGCCTTAACACAATGAAACGCAACTGTTATGTGAGGCCAAATTATCTGTTTCACATCACTCAAAGAAAGCAGCAAAGTGTCTGTGCTCCGAAACAAAAACAGAGCTAAGAAAGATTACTTTTCCAAGTTACCGAGTGTGAAATTACCCTGAATACCCGTCTGCGCTACATGTTTGCTCGTTTCCGCACCAGGACAAAGAAGAAGCAGAAAAAATGGCGATCAATATCAACCGTAACGTCGCTGACCCCTTCTACCGCTACAAAATGCCGCGACTCCAGGCTAAGGTACGTCAACTTTTATTTCTTCTTTCAAATATCCTTGGCAGGATTGAAATACTGTCGTAAATCACAAAATATTTGCGCTACGTTGCAAAAATATTTGTTAGATCTCCGTATTCTGGAGTTTAATGATTGTTGACCCGTATTTAAAACTGCAACTAAGAACAAAATTAGCCATTTGGCTTCACGGATAGTAGTGCTCTCACGCTCAAATTTCAATTATTTGGTCACCAAAATTTAATATTATGTATCGAACTAGATACGGAAAGAAACTGATGTTGTACTTTAACCTGTGTAATATGGCCACTGCTGAATATGAATGCATGCTCATTCTGAAACAAAAAATAATTCTCTCAATCTAAGTAAAAAGAACTTTAACCACGAGTGTAGGGGTGGAGAAACTGAGAAAGAGCTGAATGCCCCATACTCAAAATCTCATTAAAAGAGCAATCAACAGTTGTCACGAGATTATGGTTATGACATGCCATTTAGCGTAGCCCTTTGCAGTTTTGTAAGACCTGCGCACCCGTGCTTGCGCCCTAAAACGAAAATCCTATGCTAAAACTTTGCAAATGTCGGGTCGACCGATTGGCGTTCAAAGGCAGATCGGGATGTGAACTAACTTTGACTCAACGCTTAGAGCTATACGATTGAACTTGCTTGCCGTGAGGCGAATGTGATTTATATCCCACGTTCTACACTTAGGCCACATGTCTCCTTAACTGATTAGTTGAGAAACTAATATGAGAGCTGTTATCACTGTGTTTATGTCCAAACCCATAATAAAAACAAGGCATTTATACATGAAAGAATGAAATCAGTATAGATTATATTTTGTCTCAATTCAGGTTGAGGGCAAGGGCAACGGCATCAAAACTGTGATCGCCAACATGGCAGAAATCGGCAAGGCGCTCGAACGTCCCCCCACTTGTAAGTCGCTTGTTTGTTCTATCCATTTCTAAGCATCGGTGGTGCAGTCGGTTGTGCGTTGGCGCAGAAATGCGGTCGATGCAAGTTCGGATCCCATTGCCGGGATGTAATTAGTAATCGTCCGATGATAGATTTGCTTAACCACCAAGATCTTTGAATATCCGTGAAAAGATTTACATGCATCACCATCTGAGGACGATTTTTAGTCTTTTGTTGATATCTGTATATTTAATTAATTTGTTCTCCTCTTTGCTTTAAAGGTCTTTTAATGAATCTTTACTTGCAGACCCGACTAAGTATTTCGGTTGCGAGCTGGGTGCCCAGACTAACTTTGATCTAAAGAACGAACGGTACATTGTAAACGGCGAACATGATGCCAGCAAGCTTCAGGAGATACTCGATGGATTTATCCGCAAATTTGTCCTCTGTCCCGCCTGCGATAATCCAGAAACCGTGCTGGTACGTTTGGCTTATTATTGTGTGACCCATTTATTTGTTATCGTAAAGCTATCTTTATATTCAATAGATTATTTTGAAATATTTTTCATTGTAAAAACTTGGCAGTCGCTCAATATTCAGACTCGTGTTTGCTTCGTCACATATGAAATAAGATTGAAATCTTCAATATTTCTCGAAGAACTGCTGACAGTAAGTTTAAAGTCGGTCAGTAGTAGAAATTGTTCTAATATGACGTTAAATTCAATGATCGTTTAAAAAATATCTCTCCCCTTGATTGGCTGCATGTCGGAGTGCGAGATATTCGATATAATCATTGTGAAATTTAAATTAACATCTGGCGCGGTTGGTAGCAATGCCGCGCGCCAATTTGCCCGCGCTGGTTCGCGCCCTGCACCGATTGTTGCTCGATGATGATCGATCTTTACCGGATTATGACAAAACCGTGATTCGTCATTCGCTTCTGAGAGCTGAACCCTCTTTGGTGTCATAAATAGCACTTATATTGCGGTTCTTGGGTTATTTTCTATTTTATCGTTAGATATTTTTGAAGAAAGCCTCGATAAAGATATTACTAACTTATTTATCGGACATTTTACAGTGAATTGTTATTCCATGTTGTCTGTTATACATTATGTTGCTAAATAGTTTTGGATTAGTAGATTGATCTTAAACGGTGTATCATCGATTATATGATAAATTTCTTTCTTGAAAAATGTTCCAACGCTCTCAGAACATCATAAATAAATTACTGGCTAATGGGCCCATATCGTCAAGAACAATAGTAGTTCATTGAATGATGACTTTTAATCATTCAGTCGTCATGTTATAATGCCTGTAATACTTAATTCTAAGTGCATATTTGTTTCAGTCAATTCGAAATGGAAAGATCTATCAAGCGTGCCGAGCGTGCGGCAATGCTGGCTTGATCAACCAGAAACATAAGCTGGTCACGTTTATTCTCAAGAACCCGCCACCGAAACCCGACGACAGTAAGCTGCTTTCATTTCTTTTGCTGGCAACGTAATCATTATGCCGGATCTTCCGAAAAGTATCCCCTCTGCAATCGTTTTGAGTAATGGTAAAATGTTTTCTGAGAAACTCTGTGAATCAAGTTTTCTTTGAGAATAGGCGCGTAAGGCTTCAATGCGTGATATTGTTTGCGCTGAAACAGTTGTTAGAAGCTATTTTGTAGCTTCAGGGTAATTGTAGACAGGGGCGCTTTTTTCGGATAAATCTGGACTGAATCAGTTCGTGTCATTTGATTTACTTTCATCACTTTTCTTAATAATGAATTTCAGTGTCAGCAGTGAAGAAGGAGAATGGCACTCCAACGGAGGAGAATGGAGATTCGGATACTCATGAGGTAATTTGAATATGTCCAGTGCTGAATCGATGATGGCTTTTTTACCATAGCGTTTCTTTTGCCTTTATCATAACTAGCGAAACTGTAATCATGGTTAACGTTTGATTTCTCTGGAAGTCTGTGTTTAAGTATCGTTTTTTTATGCAAAGGCACGTTTTAGACATTTATGAAAAGTTCAAAGAACGCAGAAATAATTCGAATTAAGTAAATGTGATAGGGACACTGTTGACTTTGATAGCGTTGAAGCTGTTCCTAACGCCTTTGATTGCAGAACGGAGGCACGCGAGGTAGTTCTGATGGCGGCGACGACGATGAAGACGACGATTGGGCGCCGGAACCGGTAGAGAATGGCGATAAAGTCGTCAGTGGTCAAATGGCCAGGCTGACCATGAACAAGGATCTGGACAAATCGGTCAGTTTTAGGAACATTTCTTGGGAAAGTATCCTTTTTGATTTGGAAACCTTCCTCTTTGAATTGAAAAGTGTCCACATTCAAGTAGAAATACAGGGTGTATAAAAAGTTCGTACGAAAATTGCAATTTGATCTCGTACGACTTTTTTATACACCCTGTTATATATGTGTGGTCTTAACGCGAATTATTTCCAGGTAGAAGAGCGGTTGGATATGCTGCACGCGTTCTTCCTGAAAGCGAAGAAGGAGAACACTCTGCTGACAGACTCAAAGGGGATGCTGAACGAGTCGGAGCGACTCGAACTGAAGAACAAGGCCCCCTTGCTTCTCTGTGACGTCATTTTTGATGAGAACGTCCTTCAGCAGATCAAAGAGTACCGCACGCTCTTCTTGCGCTTCACGTATGAGGACAAGAAGGTAACTTATTTTGCTCAGTGGAATAGTAATCTTCGCATAAACTGAGTTAAGGCATGTGGATTAACTTGGAAACTTGTCTCTGGGTGTGTTCTCCTCATCAAGTTTCTCTCTGAGCCCAGAACTTACCAAATACTGACTCGCATTTTGGATATAACTGAGCTAAAATTGCGATGCATTGATTGACTTTTACCAATGTAGTCTATACGAAATTGTGAATTGCAATGATTAACTCGCAACAATGAGTAGTATGTGAGAATAGTAATGAATTGGGATAAACATGCTGTTATCTCTTAAAGTACGTTAGAGCTTATTTTTGTGAATGCCAGGTAGGCATTAAGAAGGGGTAATAAGTATATGACATTAAGCCGAAATAAATGGTATATGCAGTTGTTAAATTTCTCCTTTGTAGGCACAGCGTCATCTTCTGGGAGGAATTGAGCAGTTGATTTCGAAGAACACCAACGTTCTGCTGCCCAAATCGGCCCTTATCATCAAGACACTCTATGACGAGGATATTGTCGGGGAGGAGATGCTCATCGAGTGGGGCAAGAAGGTATGTTTTACTAATTTATCCATTCATTTATACTTTTACGACGTATGAAGACAGTCGCGGAATCCTGATTTGCTCTATTAAATGTATATGTTTAGACCAAGATTTTGTTTGATTGGGACTTTTATTTGAATAAATCAATCTAGCAGCATATTTAAGCTTATATTGGGCCGGTTACATTTCGCGTACTTTTGCTAAAGTCGTACTTAACGCAATGATGAAGGAGAGAGCCCTTCAGCACGACTTTAGCTAAAGTACGCAATGTGAAATTGGCCCATTTTGAGTAACGAAATTCTTAAAACAGTATAACTTGAAATGAAATTCATTCGCGCAGCCAAATTTGGGAAGCTCGTGGATTCATGAAATTTAATGCTAATTTCAGCCGAGCAGCAAATACGTAAAGAAGGACGTAGCCAAGGAAATCATACAGAAAGCCCAGCCCGTCCTTACCTGGCTAGCCGAAGCAGAAGAAGAGAGCGAGGACGAAGATGATGATGTCCCTGTCGAGGTACTGTATTTACTCTTTCTAAGAGCTTTCAGAACTCAAAGGCGATGAGTTACGGCGTTCGTCTTCGCGAAGCAAAGGGCTGTTTTCTTTCTATATTAAGCTTTTTATTTATGATCACATTTGAATTCAAATTACGTTATAAGCCTTGCTGTGGTTCAGCGGGACAGCACTGAAAATTGACAAGATTTATGAACTTTAGTCCATTTGCCGCTTTTGAGCGAAAATTCAAGCAGAATTCATTAATTATAGTTCTAAATTATTTTCTAAATATACCTAAACGATCCCCTTTTGCTCGGAATGATACTCTAGGTAAGCGTTAGACGATTGTCATAAACCCGTCGCCGTTGTGTTTCGCGCTCTGGTAGTAATCTGTTTACTTGACCGTAGTTGCATCTGATATGATGATAAAAGATCCAACGCCGAGGGTCATCGACTCGATGGCGAGAGATTCCCCGACTGATCAGATGTTGTTTAAACTGCAGTGTATATGTGCTGAACTTTGTTCTTTATCAGCTTTCTTCACATTGTTATAGGTGTAATAATCTGGAAAATTGGGATCAATAGTATATAGCACTACTCTCAGTTCGAATATAGCTGTCAGTTTTTGTATTTCTTTACGTCCACTGCGATAAATCGGTTCCTTATTCCTTTTATAGCGCCCCTCTTTAGTTTTGAGGTTGTAGATATCAATACTTGACATAAAAACCGAATATACATACAGTCGACTCTCGATATAACGCCACCTGGGGCCGGTCCCTAGGGGTGGCATTATATCGAGAGTCGAATGTATCTGCATTATTTGAAAATATCAAATCTTTGTGAATTAGTGATGAAAGAGAGTAAAATGGAAAACTTTCAGTTTGACGATCGTGCACGTGAGGTTGGCACGGTGGAGATCGAGAAAGAGGCGCCAAAGGATACTAAGAAGGCGCAGATATTGTCGGACGGCGCTGATCGCTCCAAGAAGCAGTCGGAGACGAAGGAGGAAGCTGATGACTTCAACATCGACGACATCTAAATCCTCCGCCTCATCTACTTTTTGTCACCTTCAGTTTACTTACTTTGATTGATGTCAACTGGTTTAACTTGGAATTTCACTTCTTAGCGGAGGTGTAGCAGCTACTGCTACGTTTACAGCTTTCATTAGATTGCTACTGATTACTTTTCTCAAAGAGCAGGGAATTTTTTCGGCATTATTATAGAGGTGTCTGCGTTCCTATTCAGCAATTGTGTAAGAACGAGATGCAAAATGATTTTATCAATATTGCCTCGTGCACTTTGAAGCTGTAAATGATTGGGTTCCTTTTTGAATCAGTTGATGCCTGATCTACGAATTTATACACAACACATGTAAGAACAGTGATTGATTTGCTTGGCGCTTTGCCAATTGTACCGCGTTCACAATGTTCGCCCATTTGCTGTCAATGATGTGGGACATAAAATTTAGTTAGTCGCGGCCTTTAGTCGTTCTCTCCAACTCTCCGCTTATCTCAACCTTTGCATACAGTGTACGGGCTTGTTCCCTTTCTTTTCCCCCTCTACTAAGAGCATCGCTTTTACGTGTCTCTCTTTACCTACTTGGAGTCTTGTGTGTCATTTGATTTTCCTTATTGTATTAATTTCGGTTTTTCTTCTCTACGATGGCATTTCCTATAAGGGACGCTTTGGTAATGTATTTTGTACACTTCTCGGCCGGGCCTACACTTTTCCCGCCCATTTCTTACCCTTTTCAGGCTGTCTTGTCAGCCCGCCTCCAAGCGGTCGGTAATACGGAAATAAAATGTGTGGTTGACCTTGTTTCAATACTGAATTGATGGACCTGCTCCAGTGTTCATTTTTGAAAACTGTGCTGTGACGTGGAATCATAAAAAATACCAACTATGTTGTCGGCCTGTTTCCTCACACAATGCAAAGACTAACGAGCGCAATAGGACAACCGATAAACACCGAACCAACCTCCTCTATTTCGTAAAAATTTTATTTTAACTACAGTAATTGGGAATACACGGTTATCAACTTAGCATTACATCGGGAGACTAATGTACGAGCGCATAATACCTGACCGATCACGATACGCAGTAATTAATTAGATATTTGAGAACGTGTTTGAGCAGCCTGTCTGCGTTCACTTTTCAGTGAAATAGCGCGACTTGAAGAATATGTTGCTTGGTGTCGCTCGCGCAACCGTTTGAGCGGTCGCGCCCCGATTCCTCCATCCTAGTTCAAAACCGTCCGATGATAGATTCGCATTACCACCAAGATTTGAACAATCATGAAATCGTACATGCATCACCATCTGAGGACGTTTTTGCTGATTTCGCCTAGACTCAAAGTTACAAGTATCATGTTTCTATCGAACTATTTGCAGCAATTATCAAAACTGATTGAAGCATCACTTTCGTTTGCTCGAATATGTACTTTGTTGTGCGTGAATGGATTTCCACGGAACTTTTTAAAGCTCTAAGCTGTGATCGTAAGCTGTTGATTGACTTGAGATATTTCTTGACCGCAAGGTTTTTGGAATCAAACGTCCCTCTGAAGGTCAACGATGGCACAAATTGTTTGATATCGACTTTTACCGAAACTTTTGCGGCTATAGACCTCTCAGCAAACTCAAAGGCTCTAACTTTCGAACGATGACATACAAATGCTGGTAAAACAATTTTCGAGTGTGCGATAATATAAAACTGTGATTCTAAGATCGAGATGTTTGAAGTTATAACTTGTGTTCGACCACCGAATTCGACCTTCCTATCCGTTTCAAACAAATTTTTTCACATTTCATGTCAAAATGTGAGCCCACTTAGCTCAGCCGGTAGAGCGTTAGACTTTTAATCTAACGGCCAGGGGTTCGAATCCCCTAGTGGGCTTAAATTTAATCACAGATACTATTTGTGAATTTTTTGAGCTAATACACGTTGCGTCGTAATTGTTCGTGCGATAAACTTATCCGAAAAATCCGATTTCTTGAAAGATATCAATAATTTTTGACCGATTCATACACCGTACTGTCCGCGTCGCATTGTGTCATAACGATATTTGCAGGCAACGATGCATTTTGTGATAGATCGTATCGTCCGTTTTTATGAAATAGGTAATAATCAGAGAAAAAGCGGCACAAAACAACACGCGTAACGTTTCAGTTCAGTCATTCACATGCCACTGAGTACGGTTCTCACTCGTAATCGACTTTTCCACCGACTTGCGGATCGACCGCTGGCTATTCAGCGAACGAGGCGAAAATGGCGAAGCAGATTTTGGAAACAATCGCACGAAGAGGTTACTATTACCATTGCTTTGTGGCGGGTCGGTCGGAGGAATCGGAGATGAACTTTTTCTATCCACAACGTCTGAATGCTTTTCGGAACCGCTTGTTCTCGATGCGCTCCGCGTTCTACTACGCGGAGGCGGCCTCAAGCTGACAGCAGCACTACTTTCAGCGACGGCGGTAGACGGTTTGCTGATTTGGCCGCTTGAAAGACTCTCATGGAGTGGTCTGTGTTCAACGGTACGTGGCTGAAGTGAATATCCGTTCACTAAAGGGCTAATAATCGATTTGGTGCATTTCTTTAAATTACCCACTTGTAATAATTCTACATAACAGATCTTTCACTTATTTTTGATAGCGCTGTTACTTGTTATTTGCATATTTGCCAACTCATTCATGATGAAAATTAGGAATTTGATGAAATTAACGATTTGAAATTCCGAATTCACAAAATGTCGAGCCACGAAAATTTATCACTGCATCGAGAAAGACTCTCAAAACCTGTTCAGTTATAGAATTGCCGCAAAATTTTGCAGAAATGTTTTGCTTTCGTCATTTAAGATCTTTTATGAATGCAAGATTCCATAAAGTCAAGTACTCGTACTGCCTGCCCCCATATAGCACAAAAGATTTTTGCTCCTCCAACCCTGGATGATCAGAATTTCGATGAAAGCATTGGTCAGTATTAACAACTCAATGCTGTTGTCGGACCTTTCTGATGACTTTTGGAAGTGGTGTTCTTGATAGCTTCTCTAGAGCTTTCTGGCACGCTTCCAGTGAGGTCCGCAGTCGATCTCTTTTTTCGCATTCAGACTTGTTTTCTTCCATTAAATCGTCGCAATTCGGAAGACGAGAAATCTCGGCGATTAAAGTTTTTTCAAAATATTCAATAGTGTCTAAAATAAGTAACATGAATCAACATATTTCTTCGAAGAAAAAGAGCTGCGCTTAGTCAGGGAGTCTGGCGTGACTAATGCATGCTGCAAGGTTCTGTTAGAATAAGAATATTTGCAAGTAACAACAAATCATTAAGGCTATATCCACTGGGATTCACTGGGACAGATTCAGCACTATTAAGCACGAAGGTCAAGAAATATCAGATGTATTGTAAGTAATTTCAGTCTGATTTATATTTTTAACGTTTCAATCAAAGTAGGACGTCCTTCAATGAAAGAAGGTAGCATAGCGTAGTATGTTTTGATGATCAATCACGCTGCTAGGCTCAAGGAGCCATAACTGTCATTCATTTTTCAGCGCACATCAGAATTTACAGTAGAGTTAATTAGCTTGACAGAATATAGGTGATCCAAGGTGAAAGGAAAATCTTTTCCGAGGTTTGCACTGTTCCTAGAAAATGTTTGTGCTCAATTGCAGCATGTAATGAAGATATAAATTTGATTGTCAGTAGCTGTACCTAACATTATTCGTATTTTCACTCAAAGAAAGCAAATTAATTTGGTGGTAGAATAAATATTCTCTTTAGTCAGTGCAATAAGCGGGACGCTGACTGCAAAGATTCAGTGACTCTTCGAAATATCATCAAAATGTCTCACCTTTGATTAGCGTTCTGACGACGCATTTAGGAACCACATCCACTAGGGTTCGACAGACAATACGCATATAAGAATCAGTCAGAATCCAGATGCTTTCGATTTGCCGTTCTAGCCATGGATCATGCTCGTCGAAAATTTCCTCCGATATCGTCATATTTTCCACGTTTAAGTTCAACCTCTCACCACCAGTGAAAATGCCGACCTGAATAGAGTGACTATATGGCGAAACATCGACAACAGCCGCCATAGCTCAGTCGGTTAGAGCGTGGGTCTAATAAGCCCAAGGTCGCAGGTTCGACCCCTGCTGGCGGCAAGAAACTTTTGCTTTTTTCACTTTTGCACTAAGTATTTTTAAGTATTTTTCAGACAGTCGGTATTTGATTATTCGAGAAACTCAATAAAGTGCACTAAGGTAGATTGACTGAGCTCGCGCAAAGAATGAGATATGATATAAAATACCTGTAGCAAACTTCTTTTCCAACGGTCCAGCTCTTCGAGAGTCGTCGTTTGGAGTTCAATTTCACTCTTATCGAAATGAATATTGCCACTTTGACTAGCAATAATGAATCGATTTGACGATTTTGCTTCGCGGAAAAGGAGACTGTCGTCGATTGGCACCATATATTGCCGCTCATTTTCAGTTTCGTCTGCAAAAGATAACTTTAATTGATTATCAGACAGTGTAGGATATTTCAAAACTAATTACGTAAATTGGTAAAAGAGCGAAATTAGATATCTAGTAACTAAAGTATTTACTTTCTTTAAAGCGTCTAACGCCGTATTCAGACGGCATGCATTGACCTCTAATCATTCACTATTCGAAATGCATAAAACTATGAGCCAATTCGCATCGCCTACCCAAATTCAAGTTGCACCTACGGTATATGCTGCAGCATTGGAAGTGATACGAACTAAACAATAGTACTCAATATGAACCGACCAAATGTCTGCAACTTCTGCTATCGGAATCTGGAGAGTGGCGCTGTAACTGATACTGTTATCAGATTTTGAAAGTCCTCATTCAAAAACTGTCACCTTCGCGGCGAAAACTGGCCCAGACTGGTGCCTACACCTGAAGTGGGAGCGACATCGCTCCCCCTTCCCTTCAGCCATTA
Source organism: Plectus sambesii (assembly GCA_002796945.1). Lineage (NCBI taxonomy): Eukaryota > Metazoa > Nematoda > Chromadorea > Plectida > Plectidae > Plectus > Plectus sambesii. Next base: position 88,048 of record NIUQ01000037.1, read on the forward strand.
ACCTATGGCCGTATCTAATGTAGCATTCACTTACCAGCATACCAGCAGAGAGCATTCGGAGTCAGCACAAACCAAAAGCGTTTTTTATTCATGATCAACCATCCTTTTTGCGTCACCTCCATTCCTGGGTGTCTTCGTTTCAGAACCCGGCTGTACCCCTTTTGTTCGGCGTAGCTGAACCCCACAAAGTCTTCGTGCTTTGTATTGATGTACGCCAGTTCGTATTCGAGCAATTCCTGCAATTAGTCGAGTTATAAGCTAATTGGCTGACAGTTTAGTCAGATAACAGGTTACTTTTAGCGTTCATATGCGTTGTTGATGATATAGCATTAAGATGGCAATAAACGAACGACAGGTTTTGCAAATCATATCTGAGCATTGCTGCAATTTTGGTAAACTTTTAGTGAAGATTGTATAAGCAACATGCAAATGTAATTGTAATTATAATTCCTGCCCCATACCTTGACTCGATCAGTGGCAATGTGCGCATATTTGGAAATGGCGCCATCACATCGAGATCTGAGTTCTTGCGCTAGTAAGGGAAACTGGCTCGCCGCTTGATCAATAGTGTACTGCAGAGCCTTGAGCATTTCCTGAGAAACCGCATCAACGACCTAAACAATGTGATGAATTGACAGAGAAACTACAATATGGTAGTGTCGACAAGGCTGAATTAAAGTGGGGGGAAAGGAGTTTGGGTAGACCTCTCTGAAAATCCCAGTAAGTGATCACTGTTCAGTTGTCCTATGTCATGCTCTTCCTGATCTGAATCAGAGCTGAAGTGGCCATAAAGATAGGGATTGATAAGCATCATCCCTTTCCCATATAGCGGTTATCGAACGATACACAAACTTTCCTCCTATCGCTTTGTTAACATAAACAGCAGTATCAACGAAAGCTGTACTGGTGAAAATGGCAGCTCTCTCTTACCCACAGCATGGGCTGTTCCAGTTTTTTGATTTGCGATCGTATGACTCGATCGAAGGCCTTGTCGGGCGGAAATAAGCCGGGTCTTACACCCCAGATATTCGTGATAGTAATACCAATCTCTCTCTTCATTTTATCCTAAAATTGAACGATGAACATTCTAAGAGGCAAGCAGTTTGCTTACAAGGGCAAGAATCAGCGTATTTATTACATTATTTAATCATTAGCATGTTTACAATACTTAATATCAGTACCTATCATTAAATAACAATCTTATAATGAAGCGTCCTATAGCCTCATGAGGTAGCGTTAACTTTTCACGAAAAAGAAATAGAACTATAAATAAAAATAGGTAAAAAATGCATAATTTCTCACCTCATGAGTAAATTCGGTCGCGGCGAGCAAGCTTTTGAAGTTTCGGTGAAATATATTCATTATTTTAGCACCGTAAGAGTAACGTGAGAGATTTAAGCCAGCATCAGTCATACCAATCATCTCTATTTTGTACCTGAAAGATAATATTAGAATGTAAACGTTAGCAGTAGTCTAAGATATACTGTAAGAGTTTTACTATAACGCTTCAATAACGTTTGAGCAATGATGCAGATAAATTTTATATCACTGTGAACGCTTCAGGTAGAAATAAAAAATCGCATAGGACCATAATGAGATCTATCCGGTAAACTTACAATTGAGAAAATTTAATGGTCAAGACAATCAGAGCCTTCGGCTTCCACTGTGGATCGTCGTGTGGATAGTCCAGAACCATTTTGTTCAGCTGTCGTTCCAGATTTTGAATTTGGCGCTGTACTTTCACTTTGAAGTCGGGTAGAACCTCAGCGATATGAAGGGTAAGTTGTTCATTCAGACGCGCAATAAGGCAAGGAGTCCCGACGCGATCGAGATCTTTATAAGAGTCATGATTCCTGAATTATACCATTCAATTATCATGATACGGTTAAATGTGTATTTTGCACAATTAAAAACATCAAAATGCAATTTCGGTGCTGATTCGCACGTCACAATGTTACATCTTATGATAGCATGTGTGCTTTCTAGAAACTGTCTTTGTAATAATGCTGAAATTCAATATTTTATTGTAAACGTTGCTTATTACATGAACTTGCGCATCGCAACTGTTTAATAATAAAGCGATTGCCTAAAAATGATAAAGACGAAAATCGAGTGTTTGATGAATTGAGTTTTAAAATTTTTTCGTTTGTGTGTTTAGATTGAGAACAGAACTGAGAGTTTGGATTGTGGGCGCGGGGCCACCGATTCAATTCTGAGAGGATTCATACAGCCTTATAATTCGACTTCGCAGCTAGGCTTAGGTTGTACACGGCTTTCAGTGCTTCGGGTCTAGCTGAACGTAAGGAATAATTTTCAGAGCGCGTGACATACTCATTAAAAAGTAACTGGCAAAACGGAATAGAACCACAGCCGCCGCATAACGCCACGAAGCATATGATTGGCGGCAATGGCACGATGCTGCTTTTAGGCAAGTTAAATAAGCGAGCAAGTGTGATGTAGGCAAAAACGTACGGGTATTTTAAAAGAATCGCTGAATGCAATTCGACAAGAGTGTACCTGAAGAAGTTGAGCTCCGCTTCGAGTGCCGATTGAACATTCTTCTTTCCATCGATGTCCCGTTGGCTTCTATTTACAATCCCGACATAGCCATACGTAAGTGGAATTAGACGATTCTCAAGAATATCCCTCGCGTTCGTACCACCGTCCATTAAATCGATTTTCGTCAAAACTCCAATTGTTCTGGAAGCACAATAGTTAATCGTTCAAGTTTTGAATGAAAGCCCTTATGTTGATCAATACGTAGTAATATGATATCAACTTAAGTTGACCTAAAGCAGCGACCGACTATGGAAATCATCTGCAACTTTTTCGTCTGCCGTAAAGAAATTTGGAAATGGTTTTAGTCTAACCTGTCATTTCTCTAGCAGGTTCTTTAGTAAAATTTAAAAAACCGTACTTATTGCAGTTGTAATTTTCGCTCAAAAAATCGAATGAAATTTTGCGATTGTTCAGGATTCTCTGCTATTTACATATTTCCAAAACAAAAATGTGATGATAGTTACAATTACATATCGAATACAATGCTACATGGTGCAGTCAGAAATTCCGTACCATATAACGATGTACGATATATGAATAAACGGCAAGGAATTTCTGACTGCATCACGTAGAACCGGATTAGTGGAGAAGCAAACTTTAACACACGAGATTAGATGCCAAAAACAATACTTTGGATCCTAGAAAAGCTGTGTTAAGGCCTCCGCGCACACCTTCTAAGCTATGCGCACGACCAAAACTGTGCTCAATAGGCAGTTCACTAGTGAGAATACTAATCAGTTAAAGACAGCAAGTGATTAATAAAGTTCAACAGCTACCTCAACCCGTCAGCATCTACGCGCTGCGCGAGCTGCAGCGCATCCGACGTCGCCAGATCGGCATTTGCAGGGCAGACTGCCAGAATAAGGCACGTCGGCCTTTCAATATAAGTCAAAATCATATTTCGCACTTGAAGCTCGATATCAGCTGGCTGATCGCCTACTGGAACCTTTGTCAAACCTGCAAAAATCGCCATCTGCCTCAATGTTAGCAAAATAATCTTCAATCAAAAATATGACTCTTCTTTTAACACGGTATTCTCTGATAATGCAGGATTTTACGACTAATCGTATTAGAATAGAGCACAGCACAAATTAACAATGCTATATGCCTCGCTTTTTAACGTCAGTTCCTAACGGCCATGGAAATCGTCTCTCGTACATAGTAGGAGGACATTGAAGGTCGTGGAACGAGGGTTTATTTCACAAAAAATCCGAGTTCGACGAGCGGCATCTCGTACTTCTCTTATGATTCAAAACATGACAGAAATGTTGAACACAGGCGCTCTGATCAGATCTCACTGGCTGGCTTTTGGTAAATCAGGCCTCCCTCAACTAGCATCTCAAGCTATTGATGTATCACTAGATGAGCAGAGGCTCAGAATAAAGTGCTAATAAAAAAGAGACTCTACCGGGCAAGTCCACCAGTGTTAGGTCCATATATTTGGGACCGATCAATCGAAGATGTATTGGTTGTGCAGACACATTTTTGCCGCTCCCGACAGATCGATCTGTCTCCGCCTAAAATTTGCTCTTGAACGCAACATTGAACAGTGTTTCAAACAGGAGAATAGTAGTCTTAAAATTAAGTAATAACTATTACCGTAACTGCAGCTGGGAATTTTTTCAACTTAGTGCATAAAAAAGATCATTGATTTATTCTTTGCAACGCTGAAAACGAAAATCTTTATTCCACCTTTCACAAGGGAGTCTGGCGGGAATACCTATACCAACCACCATTCTCTAAAGACGCGCCATCTCTCCTTCCCCTTCAGTGTGAAAACTTGCCTGTATTTCCTTTCTAATCTCTTCAAAATCTGCAAATATTTCGCCTCGTCGATGCAGAAACTCGCCATATTCCTCCACAGTATCCGTATTCCGAACGAGTTGAAGCAAAAGCGGTCGCCGAGTGACAATGCCTGATCCTCGAGGAAGAAAGTCTCTGCCGACGATGTTCTCGAGGACGGAGGATTTGCCGGCGCTTTGAGAGCCAACGACAGCGATTTGAGGAAGATCGAGCGCTAGACCGCCATCGACTGAAGCTAACGCATCTTGCAGCTCGTTCACTACAGGAATCAGTCCCTCCATTTATGCTATTTTAGAATAATTATGGCGCTACTTGATTAGAGAATAGCTGAAAAAGAATCACAATAAGCGGGTTACAACGAAATATTGCAGACTGGTTTCATTTTGCTGGTAGTTTATTGCTTATAATAATCTTATTAAAATATTAAAATATGAATAGTTGAAGTTCAAGTAACGCAAATAATAATACAATTTAAATTTAAATAGCTAACAGAAAAGTTTATTACTTTTTGCTCAAATCCTAAAATTCTTGACTAAGTAATATGGATCTTGTACAAGCATTAAAAATTGTAAAAGAATTTGATATCATAGACACAATTAATATCGTCTCAGCGTGCAATTACTGCCAGCAGATTAACAGTTCACCAATTCTTGTTGCAATTAGAAAATAGTATGCAGGTACGTCATCATATCGATCAATTTATCTATCTCAGGTCGATTTATTCAGTCGCAGATGCGGTAAAAGCGACGGTCATTTTTCACGCGCGTGCGACAACTGAACAATCAACGGATCTTTCGCGCCATTGCGATTGCAAAAGTTGTGATTGCAATAGTTTCGCTAAAGAGATTCCTAAACTTTTTTTCTGCAGGCTGCAATCTATGCACGTTGGAAGAGACAGGTCATCGAAAGCAATGAATCACTCGGCAAAAACTGACTGAGAACTTGGCGATACGCAAACATTAGCGGAACGCACAGTTCTGGGCTGACTAACGCCGCTGTCATCGAGGTGGAATTCGGAATTTACCTGCACGCGTACTCGTGGCCTCGCTCCTTATTAGTTGCGAATGGATAGGTAATGTATAGAAATTGAAGATGCAGGACGAAGATAAGCCGGCAATTGGAAAATTTCATGAGCCAAAAATAGTTACCTAGCGAATAAACTATTGCAGAAAATGTTGGTGCACGCTGCGATTATGATATCAAAGCCAACTCTGTCGTGTCAAAGCATTTTTGTCTATGAATCCAAGCTAATACCACAGTTTGCTGTTTTTGTAAAACACAGATAACTTCGTAATTTTCCACATGTAGAAAAATACGAAACCTAGCAAAAGGAAAGATATGGGCGAAGAAATGCGCTCAACCAGGGCGTATATTCGGAGAAGCATATAGCAAGAAAACGCGCTAACTCTGAAGTGGACCGTTCGGCCTTTGCGATTCGGATACACGGCTGACCACAACCTATGACTACCATGACCTACGCATTGAAGGCGGAACACGACCACCGCAGCGTGCATTCGACAACAACCTTGCCGCGCTCTTATCGGCCGTGCATAAAGAATGTCCGGTCCTTTATGCTTTACGCCGGCCTGCCGCCGCAGGCGACTAGAGCGCGCTACAACTGGTTTCCAACATTTGCGCGGGTCGCGTTTTTTGGTGAACCCGATAGCTCTGTCGCGCAGCTGACGAACGCCTGTCAGCAATGCCCCGATGACGACGTTCTCTCTGTCTTATCTACTTCCCTCTATCGCCGTTTCTTACTCATCGATGACGAACAACTTTCGGATGTAACCGTAGCAGACGATCGGCGACTGAGTGAAGAATATTCACACACTGCGGCGCTGCTATTGGGCGCTTACGGACAAGTGTTCAAGGGCAGGTGTTCGAGGGACAAAGTGTTCGAGGTAAAAGTGTTCGAGTAGTGTTAGAGGTAAAAATGTTCGAGGGACAATGCGTTCGAGAGACAAGCTGTTCGATGAACAATGTGTTCGAGAGACAATGTATTCGAGGGACAATGCGTTCGAGGAACAATGTGTTCGAGGAACAATGTGTTCGAGAGACAATGTATTCGAGGGACCAGTTGACTCGTGTAATAATCGTTTAATAGTCGGAAAGCTTATACCACAAATCGAACCGTTGAATACGCGGATGTCAAACATACTAGATATCACACAAAAAAGTAGTATCGCTGCAGAAGCTCCCTCCTAACATAAAAAGTGTCCAATATAATCTTATTCAAGAAGCGCCCATCAAACGTTATTTGAAAGAAGCGCCCAATTGAACCTTATCCTTATTCAAAAAAAGTGTAAGAAACAGTACACATAGTCAATTGTGTTGGCGTTTACCGAGCATTTTGCTGAAAGATTAAATAAAAATGGGTGATGCGGAAGTTATATATGAAGAAAATTTTACCATACATGGCAGGAGAGCGGTTCCAAGGCTATGCTTACATATTTGATGCTCATCTAGTACAAGAAAAGAAGAGATGGAAATGCGCGTATTCGACAGTTCGATTTGTGGTATAAGCTTTCCGACCATTAAACGACTATTACATAAGTCAACTGGTACCTCGAACACTTTGTCCCTCGAACACATTTCTCCTCGAACACCTTGTCTCTCGAACACATTGTTCCTCGAAAATATTGCCCCTCGAACACTTACTTCCTCGAACACTTTTACATCGAACACTTTGTCCCTCAAACACCTGCTCTCGAACACTTGTCCTAGAACCTTATTGAGCGCGGGACCGGTGCATTTTTGTTTTTCGGCTAACAGTGTCCCTCAATGATAAAACTAACAGCGGTCCAGAGCTTTGTTGACTGAAAAGCGCCCCATGTTCTCCAAGCAACCTGAACGGCTTTAAGATTGCTGACTGAATTCGTCAAATCAAAGTCGATTGTTTTGCTGAAAAGATTAATCTATAGTGAAATGAACCTTTTAGCAAGGAGGCAAACTTTTCTTTGACAGCAAAACGTTTTAAGGTCGCTTTCAATAGTAATCGAACTCAGCTTGAACCTGTTTTCTCACCAAAATGAAACAATCTCAAAAGCTTTCTTATTGAGCTACCCCTTTTACTGGGACCACCTTGAATTCGTTCTAAAAATTCACGGCTCAATCGTATATTTGGTTTTAAAATATCAAGGAGGAAGCTAAGCATCGATTCGTAAAAACTTTCTTAATTAATGAAACATCCCTTATGTTCAGCGAGATTAAAGAAAGCTCGTTCCTGCGTCACTAACGACGGGGAAATCTTGAGCGCTAATTCGAAGCTACTAGAAGTCTATTTGAGACAGCGAGATCTAGTCGACCGAAAACAAATATATGCAAAAAACCCAGTTAATGTGAAAGCTGTCGAGTCGGTCTCAGCAAACTGCGCTCAAATTGCTCCTTTTAACACGGTCCCGGCTTCTTCCGTGTTAAGCAGTTCGGTTGACTCGGCTGGACTGTATCAAGGACATTGAGCAGTCGACAATCTGGACATTAACTTGAGATCTTCTCCCTTTCAGAAAATGCAAAATCAATGGTAAACTTTATCAGCAAAGGTACATCATTTAGCATTCATCGAATATTTCTGGCACACCCTGTTTTAAAACGATCCTTCATGGGCTATTTTACGGTCTATTTGTTCTAAAAAAATTGCTCTCGCACAATTCCCACGTGATCACGAAGTGCGCGCATGACATTTGGATAAT
>NIUQ01000038.1:0-93054 GCA_002796945.1 Plectus sambesii
ACTATTTATGTGAGGAGCGCGAATAATTAATTAAAGGTTTCGGTTCCGGTTCAGGTTATTATTACCGGGTACACATATTCTGTATTGTACAATATTGGGGTATCATGAGAACATGATTCGGAACCGAATTTGGATGATTAATCCATAAAACCTGATCATTAATTGTAGCGTGTTGCATGGCAACTGATCCTCTGTTGCTATGCAACACAAGTGCGAGAGCGTCCTGTGTCATAAGTTTGTGGGCGGAGTTTCGTATTATCAACGAATTGTCGAAGCTTTCGCGGAAAAAACGAAATGCTTTTGCTCACTTTCATTATTCTAAGATTCTCCTATGCCAAATGCACATTTTGTGCTAAACTTTTCAGATATTGGAGTCCCCCATCAGCCACAAATAAAAAGTGCCCATAATGAAGTTTAAATCGCGCTTAGTATCGTATCTTGCTAGAATTCAAACAGTTTGCTTGGAATGTATTCCGGTTTCTCTGGCGTTTGCGTTCACTATAATTTTGAAACTTAAATATATGAATGATATGCATATCGTGCGTGAGTATTCTAGCAAATTAATCAATTAAGGATGTATTCTATTTGATCACTGCGTATTTACCACGATAAATTCAGCATAGTAAACTCTATCTATTATTATATGACATTATATGACAGACAATGACTGTATGGCATTATATGACAAACAGTGGTCATATTGAAACAAACTACTCGCACTGTGATTGCTATTCGTTTGGCGTGTGGCCCGTGCAATAGGTTCGAGACGTGACAGGTCGAATTTTGGCGCATGACCAACTTGAACAAACATACAATAGTTCTTAGTTAAGAACGCAAGTACGTAACTAGATATTACCGTACACCCTAATAATCCACTGGTACAGAAATATAGTTCGATTATAAATTCATATAATAAAGACGATCAAAGAGTGATTATGACATCAGAACTAACCGAAGGCACATATTTTACTTATTTTATCAATATTCATTATTATTCGCTGTCGAATTTAGGTAGCCGTTATGATACTTCGTACAATGTTTACTTTATTGAACAGCCATACTGAAACCACAACGAAAGTGAACCTGATTAGCGCTTGCGGCGCGTAAGTGTTGCATTACTTGGACAAGTTGGTGAGACTGAGTTTTGGCGTCATGATCGATGAGGTGCCCCCTTATCGTGACATCTTGTTTGGCACCCATGTCCATCGTTGGTCTAATTGACCTAATCGGAGTGCCACGGCCATGGTTATGGTGCGATATTGTTCTTTACCTTACACCGTAAACAGTGATTGCAGTAAATCGTAGAATATGCAAGTGCAAATCAATTTGAACGAGTGCATAGCAGGGATGATTTGAATGTCTTCACCGACCCCACGCTCCCTTTCAACACCTCCGACGAGTGGAAGAGTAAAGCTCTGTTGCTCCATCTGCCCAAGCCATCAAATGATATAGTTATGAAATGTGAGCTCCCACATGCTATTTTTGCTGGCCCATTCCGGCCCGTCCACATGCCACAAATTAATGACAAACAGTGCCGCAGCAAAGTTTCAAACTTACTCACGTTCTTTTTAGAACAGATATAATTATCGATTAACTTTACACAACGAAAAAAATCAAAAGTTCTATCTGTTCTACTAACTACCTAATTAAGTTTGTAACTAAGGTGCAATACTGATAAACAATCGTGAATAGAACAAAAAAAATTGAACGACGTAAATAATAGTCAAGTGGTTGGGGACAACTCGTAATCTTAACCGGTCACTTGGCACAGCCCCTGAATCGTGTTCAAAAAGACTTCATCGTCAATGGCGTACTTCTCAATCCATGACGGTGCCTCGTCACTGTCGACTAGGCGTACACGATCTCTAATTACTGGCGCGCTGACGAAGAATACGTGAGTGGTAGAGAGACCCGGGGCGATGTCTGCGATTCCGCTGTTGAAGACGGAACGAGCTAAACGAGTTAGTTTACTATTGCCCACTATTGGATTGTATTTTGTGAAGCAGTCATTGGCAGTAGCGGTAGTTTTCCGTTGGATACGCAGTCAATGAAATTTTATACGCTCTTTCAAGGGGATTGGATCACTTTTCAGCTAAATAAGAGCGCCGTGGTCTCATGCGGAAGCCGATTAATATGCAATATAAAGCGCGTAATCTAAACATACGAGGCTTCACAAACTCGACTGGCGCTCCGAAATTTGCGACAATTAAATCCCATGGAAATTGCTACAAAAAAGAAATGCTCAGTGTTCCATAATGCCTAAAAATTGACGCTCAACATAAATCTCTTAGTGGATGACGCAGATTTCTCAGAAGCACCTAATTTCTTCACCCTCTCAATAATTTTTAATCTATGCTTTCCTGAAAATGTGGTGCATACCTTTCTGTTCAAAGCGTGCCTTGAATCGCCCAAATGGTTGGGAATCGCTTTCCACCTCTTGAACTTTCATATCCGAATCGCAACCAGATAAAACAAAGGCGAATGGTTTTCCGCAGGCGTTCATAGCTGACGCAAATTCAACTTCGTCTTTGTTAATTGCTCCTGCTATTACCAAGAAAATCATGTCGAATTCGTGCAGCGAATTCTCCCTGAAATAAACTCCCAATGAAAACAATAATTACGTCCAGCTCTGCTCTGATAAGTACAAGTTCTATGTATAATACTTTTCAATGCAATATTTTCTAGTTTAGACATTGCGAGGTTCATACCTTTCAATGGCGAATGAGTGTGCGGTTTATTTATTAAATGCACAACGGCTTTCTTATCATGTTTGACACTTTTGGAACATTATTTAAGGCAAATTGTATGACCTTGAGCAAGATATCGAGCAGGCCCTTCGAAAAAGCAGTTACCAATCTCCCAGTCTATAATTCTTACAATATTTAGCGCTTTCCAGAGAACACAACAAATCTTTATGGCATGTCTAAATTGACAATCGATAAAAACACAAAATCCATTTTAGAGCGAGTTTAGCTTCTTTAATCGATTATCTTGGTGTAGTGGGATAGTATGGTAGTGTGACATGCTACAGTAGTAAAGAAAATTGCTGGTCAGGCAAAACAATCGTATCTAGCTCTTGGGAAACTCACTGGATAAACTGCTCGCCGTTCATCGGCGTCTGAAGAGGTATCTCCCACAAGACGCTGTTTTCCATTCCTTTCGCTGTGCAGTTGTACGGCGTAATTTGTGGCAGCTCGTATTTACCGGCTCCTCTGCGCGTCTTCAGGGGTTTCTGTCCGGCATACCCCACGTCGTCCTTGCTCAGATTACGCAGGGCGTTAATCAAGGATGATTTGCCGGTTTTCGGCCCGCCGACAAATCCAATATTAATCGCCAGCTGAAAAAATATGAGCAATTCGAAGCTTGTTATTTGTTTAATCCACCTATCTCTTCTTCGATTATTGCTAAAAGACAGCATCTATGGGATTGCTTCAGACTAGCCAGAACTCAGAAGAATTAGAAACTATATGGCAGAGAAGCGTTGCTAAATTTTGCGCTAATGCATAGAACAGAAACTCTAATATAGGCAGTCAGATATGAATCACGTCATAAAAGTATCTCAAACCTTGTCAAGAACATGTTCACCGCATTGAACCATCGTCCTTTGTCTGCTTTCGTAGAGACTGCGATTTCTGAACATCTGAAACATTTTTCGCGTTTTCAAAAGTATTACGACCATTAATATAATTTTTGCCATTCATTTCTTCGTTCCGTTGATGATTCATTTTGGTTCAAATTTTGCTGAATTTCTGCCGAACCGCATAATTTTGCGCAAAGAGTTATTCTGAGAGAAGCACTGTCCCGCTTTATCATCAAGTCTTGGGCATTCAATTTATATAAATTTTTAAAAGTCAAGGATCCAAATTTTGAACAGGAACCGCTGGACAACACAGCAGAAATCAAGCAGTAACCGTTTGTGTTCCGGCTGTTCGCTGAGTGTTCACGCTTGAATCAAGGCGAGGGTTGTTTCTTTTGATCGGCAGTCTTTGAGCAGTAGGCTGTTCTCCGAGGAAAGTTGGTGTTCGTTTGAAGGTGACGATTTCATTTACCTACAATATCATACTCTATTTGACCGTACGGAGTTTCTCCGATGACTCAATATTGATGATGCTACCAAAAGACAGTGAGCGCCTTTTGTGGGTTGCAAAAGCACATAAACTTATCTTCTGAGGCAACGGACAAAAGTCAGTTTTACCCGCGTGGTAGCTGCAAAATTTCTGAAGCGATTTTTATACAGAACTATTGAAATATCTTATTCGGTCATTTACACTAGTTTCAATAAATTATTCAAATTTTCCAACTCTGCTTCGTAATTTTCAAAACCTCTTGTTTTGCAATTGTCATTCAACTTAAAAAAAGATTTGTCTATGGCAAGTGATAAAATAATATCCGATGCAGATATTCCTAACAGCACCAAGTGAGGATTAATTATATTGGAAATTACGAATACTACACAAATTTTTCTTCCATAGTCGCTATATTTTGTTTACCTTTCGGTCCTGTGACGCCAAATCTTCTTGATTAGTCTGGGTAACTCCGTTTCTTCGTGCCTGAAAACAGCAAAGGTACACTCTCTTTCGTGTCATTATTGGAAGGATGGTAAAGTCTGCGTGGAACAGTTGATCGATGAAATGTGTCAAATTAAGAAACTCCCTCATTGTCAAAGAATTTCAGAGCAAATGTTATCAGTGCAATATTTGTAATTACCTACTGCTATTTACTACTTCACGTTCGCTACGAGCGCCGCTTTAATTTGAAATTATGAATAGTGTATTTTGAAAAATAGATGGTAGAGAACAAAGCGGTTCACTAACTGCATCCATTGCGAATCGTTCAACAAAGTCAGGCACAGGTTTCGCTGCCTTCCTTAAAGCCCACTGTTCCTCCGTAGAATAACTCTCGTTGAAATTTCTGCCATCTCGAGCGGTATCATATCTACCAGCCTAAATGTGTATCGATAATGATTCAAAATCAGCGTTAAGTCAGCCACAAATTCAAACTTTTCCTGTGACGAAACGATTATTGTTGCGAGATGGATAGAAATTAGCGCTGTTTTCTTCAGAAATATGATCATCGATAAATTGCTTCGGTTCTTGTTTTGCGATGCGTTTGTGCGCCTGTAACGAGTTACATATAGCGAGCTGAAGAACAAATTAAGTTGACACAATTATACCCTTTCTGTATTGAAGCGACTATTTAAGAGTGCTTGTGACCTCAGGTTGTTGCTGTATATTCCGTTACTGAATTCTTTCTCATAATAATGGTTCTCTTCTTCATATGCACCATTCTTATAAATCTAGAAATTTCAACACAAAAAAGTAGGATGCAAGTATGTCAAATTTACCTCACGCGGCCTTTCATCGCGACGCAGCCCTGGTTTATATAGTTGCGCCCGCTTTTCGCGGTGGGACCACGAGCTGTCGTCATCGTTGGCGAAGTTATCATCAGTATCACTGAATTCTACATGTCTTCGAGGACGAGGCGGCACTCGAGTTGGTCGGACATCACGGCGCTATACACTTATTCATTGACAAACTTTTAACATTAAAAAATCTCTATTAGATTAACAATTGGTTTTATTATTTGTATTTAATAAGGCGACATGAAGTACTTCTATCGGACAGTACTAGATTGGGTACATTCATGATTAAGATTCAATTCATGAGCAGTGCATTCCTTAGGCAGCCATACTGAAGAAACAGCAAAATAGCAGTCCTGGAGAGGACTACATGGATTCCTCTCGCTCTTTCCAGATCTCGACAAACTCACCGACACCAGCTGATAATTTGCTTAAGAACCCGCTTGAGTTATAAACTGTGTTAGGGCTATAGCTGAGCCGAACCACAGACACAGGTCGCTCTTTGCCCACATTACGAGTAGTCCGTTAAAATTCAGAGTGATAAAGTTCTTACAATTTGATGTACTTCTCTCTCGTCTTCGTCGTCGAGGTTTACATCATCCAGCGAATTCTGATACATTCCCTGTAAATTTTAAGGCTTAGCGAATAGGCAAAATTGCTAACTTGCGTTTCGAGTCACTTTTTCATTTCTTTTCTAAAATCTTAGTAAGTATTAGCGTACTATGTGTTTTAAACTTTCGAAAATCAGTAACGATAAATGCTCAAATATTTCGATCAATAAGAAATTTCAACTGTCAATGTGCCTGAATTAGGGGGAAACGAATTATATCCTTATGATCTCAAAAGTTTTCAATCAGAAATAGGAAGGGTAACCACTCGTCCAAGTCACCCAAGTTATGCTTTAATAGCATAATTGTCCGTGAAAAGACACCATTTCATGCCAGAAATTAAAGTAATCCTCAGTTCATGCATGCAATAAATGATAGCTGCAACATTTTAAAGCGATTCGTTTGCCTGTTTCAGTGATCGCTTTAATTTTAACAGATGAAATAATATCGAGCATGAACTCGCGCGAATCATACGATTGGCAAGACCAGAAAGCGCGAGCGAGTTTATCTACATTGTTCGAAAAACTGTTCAAAATATATCACCTTTGTATAGCCCGTGTACCAATCTTGAGGCAGACGCGGGCGAATAGGCGCTTTTGCTGCAGGAGATAGATACCATTTTTTAAACTCTTGTGTCCCTTCATGATTTTCTTCTATAATCTCGGGCTGAAAGACTTCTTAAATGATTATTGAATAACAGATATGGATATCGTTAGTGAGAGGCGGTGCAGAATGCGATCGAGACTAGTCACTTCTCTTTTCACAGAGCGGTACAGTGATAAAGTAAGAATGATTCTTATTTTTGAATGGAGAGTAAGATTTCCGAGGGGAGGGGCTTATGCTCAAGCGCCCCGGGTGATGCGCCTTTTTCACAGTACCGTGCTCTGAGCGTCATGAAATAACCATAATGTCGATTGATCGTGCAGTTTTCAAACTACAGAACGATAACAATGACTTCCTATCATTGTTCCAAGAATAGTGCGCTGATTTCATAGTGTAAACTTATAAACACAATATAAACATAATTTAAAAAACAATAGTTTACACAACTAAATATCAGATTAATTCCCCTTACTGGTCGGTCTTCAAAGCTGCTCTGTTCATAGTTTCTAGCATTTCTAGGGACCGTCAATTCCCAGGTATTCTTCTGTGCAGCCGGTGAACGGAATGTGTACGTCTTGTCGCCCTTAAAAATGCAAAGAATGAGTAAAGTTGAGTATTTCCTTTGAGGAACAAATCGAATCTTTCGAACCTGGTCTTGCTCAGCACGTCGAGCCTCAAATGCGTCCATCTGAGCCCCCATTTTGGTATAACTTGCGCTTTGTAATAATTATCGTCACTCGCTCTCTAAAATAGTTATTTTCGTTCATTAAAATGTCACAGCTGCATGCAATAGAATTAGGCATGACGCTAATGTTGCTCTGAGATCAGGGCTTGTTTTATAAAACGATCTTTTTTCGCATCATTCAATACTCGATACTCAGCTCGCATTTCCATCACCGCTTTGTCAATACTAAGTAGAGACTTAAATATACTGTGTTGACCATGCAAATTTAATATTGGGTATGGAGCGCTGAACATAGAGATTGCTATATGATATTGGGCTCAGGCGTTTCGCCGCGAATAGTGATAAAACAAAATTCTGCAACTCAACTAACGACCGGTTAAAAATTCTCATAACAGAAAAAACAATAGCGTCATCCAGTTGCGGTCTCACGGTTGCACGCAGCTTCGAACGTTACTTTCAACAACTGAGCGTTTCAACTAGTCGCTACAAGTCGATCGTGCCACATAATCTAGCAAAATTTAATGAAAAGGGACAAACTATAGCGCAAATCACACGAGATTGAGCAGAAGAAGTCAATGAGAACTTCAAAAAATAACCTAGCCTAATGCAATGATTCCTTTTTTAAACCAACAGGCACAGTAGGAAACCGCACAATCTAACCATGATATGTTAATTGATATTTTCATGCTACTTGGTCAACTGCTGTGACGCTGACTCTATTTAACCTAGTACATCATTAATTCTTTTAATATGTGGTATCCCATCGATCTTGAAACAGTACAGCGAGCTTTCCTGCAGTATGTCAAAAATACGACGATGCTGCACAGACTTCAAGTAATTGTCACCTGTAGAAGCATCCAGTTGGCGCCCTCTCTCGTTTTGCCTCACACTTAATGCAGATCTGCTCACTTAATCATCCTTTTGCTTCAGTCGGATGAACATTATCACGGTTTCAAACGGCAATTTTAAAGTACTGATAAGGTGACCTTCGAACCTTAATCCACTTCTTCACTTGATAGGAAAATAATGAGACGAATCGTAAAATAAAAATAAATGCGGTCTATGATATTATCGTAGCTTTTTAAATAAATTCTTTTCTCATTGAGTCTGAATAGTTACACCGGAGTATTTTATGTCGGCGCAATATTAGCCATACACGTAAGAATAATAATACGCTGAAAAACCCTGTTGAAATAGTAGCAGAACACAGAAATAGTTGCATTTAGATCTAAAACAAGGTTTAATTCAAGAGATACAACTTAATGACGCCATTTAGCTTCTCATCAAACACAAGTCATAAAAAGGACGATGAGAATTTAACAATATATTGATACGTACAACTAAAGCAAAGGCTCGTACATAAAACGCAATATGCATACTTATAAGGCTAGCTAAACCAGAAGAGTATTAGCCAGGAACTCTGTCTAAAATCGCCAGCTTGCAGCGCGGCTGTTATCTACGCGGAATGATCGGCCAGTTAAAGGCGCCTTATGACGACGAACAGGCGAACAGAGCAAACGCAGCGCAGAAGATAGCGAGTTGACGTAACACTGAATCAGCATGAAAGACACTTGACCCATGGTGAGAGTATTTACAGCGCATTACGCCGATTCACGCGATTATCAGGGAGAGGTGCGCGCTGTCGTGCCCATGAAACGTTATTGGGTGTGGTTAGCGGGCAAGTATGCATATTGCAGAAGTCACCATTTGGATACAAACGCTTGCACATAGTAAATAGAGTGAATCGGCATCGACTTAAAACAATTACACCATTGCGTAGTGCGTTTTGAATTGCCAGAGTTGTTTCGCCCCAAACTGGGTGGCTTCGTTTAGGCGAGAAATATTCATTCAACCTCCAAGAAACTCTGACCGTAGAACTGTTTCAAGAACTGCGTCTTTTGAGATATTTTGAGTTGAATTTTCACATCGGTTGGTGTCTCTATCAATAGGTTCTCTCCTAACATCAGGGGCGTATCTCATGAAACTTAGCTACATTCTCACAATAACCATTCCAAAAAGTATAATGATTGGTTAGTATACGATATACGTATACAAGAAATTCGCCATGTCCCCTATCACAGCTGATCAACTATCGCACTTTCCGAAATCCTAATCATTGTGATGTGTAATTACGTGTGAAACTTAATTTATAAAACTGTTCTACTTGTTTAAGATTAATGAAGTTACATGGTTGGATAAAAGGCAATAACTTTGATCATCAACGTGTGATTATACTGCAGTCATTTTTTGTTATATGCGATTGCTTAATGATAAGGTGTTTTAGGGAATACAGTTTATTTCGGTACAAGTATTCTCATTCTATTCTACTTCAGTGCTGTGATACATTCATTATGACACATTCATTATGATTCTATTCTACTTCCGTGCTGCAATGATAATCATCTTCTTTGATAATCGACATGGTGCTCTTTCAATCTTATGTGATTCAACACGATTCTACTGCTTTATTAGACGTTGATATTTGGCGATTGTGCTTGTTCTACGCCCATCTAACAACAGTGATAACTGAGCTTCTTTCTCTCTCTCGTTCTCTTCTCACTCCTACGCAACAACAGACACACTACTGAGACTGTGCGATTTGGGACGTCTGGTCGTCGTTTGCTTCTGTGACGACAGAGTTAGCGGCGCACGGTAGTGTTTGCGGTTGCGTGGATTGCCCAAAATGAACTTCTGCGGTGGCTGTTGCGCGAAAGTTGGCAACTTGCGTCCGACGACATTGACTGCTGCGGTAACTGGCACTGAGCCAAGCGGTGGCGGCATTTTGCTCTTGCCATTCACCTTATTGCCGCATAGACTGTTGCCGCCGTTTTTGATGCTCTTTGTACTGACGTTGATGACGCTACTATTGATGTTTTTGTTGTTTCCCTTGGCGTCGTCATTGTTGTTCGGGTCGACGTTTTGAATCTTGCGCGAACTCTTCCCTTCCACCGGCCTCTTGCGTTTCACGACCCCATCGACGATTTCAATTTCACCGCAGTTTTGAACAAGTTTCGCTTTAGTGACAGCAGCGGTGGCGGGCAGGGGTGCTTGCAGCTGGGTCCTGCGCAGATGACGGTTACGGTATGCGTTTGCTTGATTTCGACGACTGAGCGCTGATATGCGAGTAAGTGACGATTGAGAAGATAGCATTTGGTCGGTGTTCAGCTGCAGACATTTGACTGCTTTCATGAGAGGGGAATGGAGCGGTGGGACGGAGCGGTTGCGGGTGAGGCGGTTGTAGGCACGGGGCACTGCGGTGAACGATCCATAGGAGCACACCCACATGAAATTGAAGACGCACAGGTTGTTCTCTCTAAAGCAGGATTAATTTAGGACATTCTCAAAGAATTCATCAACAGCGCTTATTGCCATCGGCGCCTCTTTCACACGGTGTATGACCCAGAGGGCTGATAATCTTAGCGATTGTTGCGCAGAACTTACTCGACTTGAGTGACGCATCCGTTTTTACGCGTTGGTGGCGGCATCACACGATTATTCGGCTGGACTGTCCGTTTGTTTCGATTTACCTTCATGATGTTCGATTCCGATTTGACGTTTGCCGCCTCTGTCCCATCACAAGCTGCCTGAGTGATGTTCATCTTCAGGGTCTCTTGGACCGCGTCCAGCAGCTTGGGACATTCCGACCCAGTCAGACCGACCAGGCTCAGAAGACTCTGAAAGTTGCACAAATTGCGAATAAAACTCTCATAGAATGGTTCGCTTCAAATAATCTTACTGTAATCGCGAAGCTTGATTCATGAGTAGCATCGCTTTGGGACACTTGATTCGCTGTGATGGAGTTGCAATCAGCGCTCAGCTTTTTATTGATGTTGCGGCTCACGTGATCTTCGATCTAAAAAATGGGCGTAAAGAAACATAAACTCTATCACAAACTGAATAATTTATTCGAGTCTCGCTCGCTAAAACAGCATGGCCGGATTGTTCTATGACCAGACAAGAAAGCAATGTAGCATAAGTGGAGTTTGCTTTTCAACTCCAGTCATTTGATAAGTACCTTCACCTAGACCACCATTGGAACTTAGCGAAGTATACTATTTCGTTTTTTAGAAATAGTGAAAACAGCTTAGCGCTAGACATACGATTCAAAAGAATGACAGATACGGCGAACAACTTTGTTACCTCTTGGCAGGACCCTAAACCGCTCTTGATTTTAATCGTGTTGATATCCTAAAAATACAGTGATAGAATAAAATGAGAAACACTTGAGCAGTCACTTACAAGAAGCGATTTCGTTGTCGTGAAACCGCCCTCTTTAACAAGGCCGACGGATGCAACGTTTCCCATTTTTGTTTAAAAATCACTTCCACCATCAGGCACCTGGTTGTATAACCGGTGACGAGTGAAAATCTGAAAATTTTTCTAATGGAAAAACAGCATTACAAGTTAGGAAACACGCACGCGTCAGAAATATGAGAATTATCGCTGCTCAAGTAGCAATTTTCTCCTGTTATTCGAATACATTCAGTTACGTTTGAATTTCCTTCCAGTTAGGGGTACTATCTAGTTTTTCCAAGGATAAGGGGAAAAGTTGAAAAAAGGAAGGTGTAGCCTGAACAGAACTGCTAGGAGGTTATTTTAAGAAGCAGCTCTCTGAAGGGGAATCTCCCAATCAGTGAACAAAAACTTTGTATCGATTTCGAGTGGACACTATTTGCTAATAGTTGAGTAAGAATTCCTTGCTCTAGCGCCGCCCTTTACTACCTAAGACTATCTAAGTACAGGAGAGCGAGGAGTGGGCGAAAATGATGTCTATTTCCTTAGGCCCACACAAGAGTCTATCGTTTTTTCCTGCCGCGTCATATGACGTCAGAGTACGAGAAGAGCACTTTTGCTGAACATAAACTTCAGCGCTATTTGGCGTGACCTCTATGACTAAACTATAGCAATTATAACCGCCGGAAGTGGAATGTTTGACAAAATGGTCGAGTGATTCGTCACGTCAGAGATGAATCATTCCCACCCTTCGGTTAACTGAATGATATAAAATATGACATCAACGTTTTAGCAAAACTGACTCGGAAGATGAAAGGAATGAGTGCCTTAACATCTGAATATTTTTGAAAACATTTGCTTCCATATGTTGTTCTGTAGCACGGAAATCAAAGTTTTACTCAAAATGCCTTTACATACAATACATCATATAGGACAAGAATAAATGACATACGGCAAGGGATCGCGATTTTTCTTGAAGAAGGTGACCTCTCGTCAAACCGCCCCGTCTGCGCTTCAAAAAATATACGACACATGAAAAAATCGACCTTCTTCCGCCAATCTCAATCAATTTTGTCCTATTGATCTAATTCTACCGCTTGGGTGGTTAAAGTCTGGCAAATTTCCGAGAAATAAAAAGGCGGCAAGCAAAAAGATGAATGGAAATGATATATATCAAACTGGACTTTCTTAAAAAGAACAATGTCGGATTATTTTTTCAGCCGAGTGCCTGAATGAATATGGAATGTAAAGAGATCCATTTCCTCCCGCCAATTTTGCATGCAGAGGAGACTACGTGACACTGTCTTACTGTATTTGGAAGAAGTAACTCACGTGATGCTCAGAATTATCAGATAGCGCGCCCTTCCAAACGCCCCACTGCTCATCTGACCAAAGTACCGAAAGTCAGTCCTTTAAACGCTCAGTGATTAGAGATCGCTCGAACATCATAAAATATTTTACGAGCAACTATTTGAGCTGTAACGATTCCTTTGACCGCACTGCAGCCCCATCAGCAAAAACATTATGATAGGGTGGTGGTTGCGCATTTGATGGGGTGAACGGGCTGGGTTATAGTGGCTCATGTAAATAGTCATTAAAGCGCATGCTATCAAAATATTTTGACGTAGGTAGGTGCGTGCTTGGAAGGACACGTGGTATTGGTATGTAAGCATCGTTGTCTGTTAGTTTTAGTGGCTATTTTTGCAATTTTTGTCGATCCTTTGCACGTACAGAGACTACTTGTGTTATTGTTGATGAGTCGAGAATGCCGTAGCACGTGGTGCAGCACGGTCGTACAGATACTAATATTCCTATTCCGGAATTATTAATGACAGAAAATTGGGGCCCCATCCGATTTTAGTTCTGGGTTTTAAAACAGTTATTTGATAATCAAAATAGCATCAAATAGATTCACTATCTTAGGAACTGAAATAGCAATCATATTGAAAGGAGTCACTTATTAATAATTCGAATTGAATTGGAGAGCGACGGAATTTCGAGAACCGTTACACTTATAGAGGGTGAGTATGCTGAATGATACTGACAAGGTCAAGCGTTCTCTCACTGATAGATCGTTAAAGTAAAGAGCCTTGCGCTCTAAAACTGATGTCTCTACGTCTGCTCAAAGCCAATACTTGTGATTCCACACCACAAAAGAGGCCAGGACAAGTCAATCGAAACAGCGGATACGTCTCAAATTACTGCGAAAGTGCATACATGCACGGCTGACACATCCTGGCTGTATTTGTTTATAATCCATTCTCCACTCATTTATTCCTGATCGCTTAACAAAATTGCATATGTTTTGCTCTATGTGCGAATGTAATCACCATTTCCATTTTAATAAGAGCACTCTGCGAACGAAACAGGACACTTTTTTTAAATTCAAAGAGGACATTTTCTATATTAGTTTGACTTGGAAAGTGCTTACTTTGACCTGAAAGTGTCCTGTTTCATTTGAAAGGTGTCGTTAGTAAAGTGGAAATGGTATTTGCATAACCTAAAGCATAAGAATACCAGCAGATGATCGACTCCGCCGGAGATGGCCTACGTCAGCACCTTCATAGCGCATTAAGCGCGCTATATAAACAGTTAATCAGTAACGACATCTTTGCTGCAAATAATGGGAGCGGCAAGTATACTTACGATACTTGCAACGGTTCTTAGCATAACAAGCATACTATTTCTAACGAAATACGGAAAGTTAAATGAGTCTTTCAACGCGCTCCCTCTTGCTTTTGTCTCTTTCAGGGGGAAGTGTCAAACCAGAGCAAGTATGACTCTAATATCCCTCATTTCACAACTTTTATGGGCGCCTTTTTGTTGTAAGCATCGACTGCAATTGGAATAAAATGAATTTTCGGCACTTCTTGGTAGTATAAAATGCTCTCTGTGTCCGAATGTGAACGCTCTGAAACGTGATCAGTATTGGTTGTTGACCATGAAGATGATCAAAGAAAAATCTCTCATTCAAAAAAAAAACATTCGAGGGCAACATAGCGAACAACAAAATGGAGATGAAATCTGCCGTTTTGGCATCAATGCAATATGCCATTCATAAGACTGTTACAGAAAAACAGTTGAAGGCTGACAAGTAAGGAGTTGAGCCTTTTGAGAGTTAATATTGCGAAGAAAAAAGCTTCTCACGAAAAGCGTGTGAAATACGCATCTGTTTGCCTCTAGTTATTATTATGTTAGCTAGCAATGCTATAAAACAAAACGAAGCTTTCTAATGTCATATTTCTAGCTATTTATTTATCATCGACATGTCAATACGATTGATGAAGCCTTCGAAGAGAGCAAAGTGCGAGTGATCGAGCGCGCGTATCTTGGTCGCGTGATAATGCAAACGCGGACAAGTCGATCGTGAAATGCTGTTTGCGTTTCCGTCATACAACAAAAATTGCCGAATGAGCAATCGGAGAATGTCCGACTCTTCACTTTTATCTTTCAAAATTTTAGTCGCCGTTCCACCAGCGGGATGTTCTCACGCAACCTGGGGCCTGTTTCCTAAACCTGTTGAAAGTGATAAATGAATAAATCGCATCTCAGTTCCACTTCTTATCAGTTTTCCATGTGATTGTAATGTAATGACAGCGCAGGACCGAAACTCAATTCTTCAGTTTCAATTTTCTCAACAATTTTATGAAATAGATCTCTGACTGTCATCGAGTGTGTTCTCTGAGATATTTATAAAACTCAAGCTATTAATTTGATTGGAAAAGTATCGAATGAGATATGGATATCTTATAAAAATTTTATAATCCTTGTATTTTGTAAACGAATCTCAAGAAAAGTCACAAATTTCTTAATCTTCAGACAAACAAATTTAGCCATTTGAATCCGAGAGATCCAAGACACTTGGAAGTAGGATGGGGGACGCGGGTCGCACCTCAATTCACAGGTCTGCTTCGATTCAAGCCATAAGTAAATAACATCCAATCGGGGGCGAGTAACATTCAACAAAATGAAAGCATAATTATAGAGCAGACGACAACGCATTTTGATCTTCCTTGATTGCTATGCGCTAATAGGTTTTAGAGTAAGTCGCCGACCGGCACACTTTATTTCGATTGAATTCTCGTGTCCCATAGTTTATCCTCGTTTTTAATCTCACGCGTAGATACTGCCTAACGCTAAAGAGAAGAGCTTAGTCAAATTAATGTTTGAATTTTCCGGGAGCTGCAGTTTTGCAGAATCTTTGTGCAATATTCCTGTAAAAAATAACTGTATGAAATAGTGAATTCGGCAAGTTTTAGTGAAATATTAATTTTATATAACATGGGAAATGAAGTAAATATGCGGAATAATGAGCATTCTATGGCTAAAGTATTTAAAGAGTAGATTCATCTCTGATTATGAGATCCGTGTCAACCTATGCTGTCACTTCAGTGGGTTCAGATAGCTCTCGATCGCCGATAGACATAATGCGATGAGACAGATCGGACATTCGTAACGCATAGCGAATGGAGAATGCGACTACCTTAATCCTATAATAATGATCAGCCGATATGATTTCAGTGTTCAAGCGACAAGCCCGTTCGTCCATCCGTTTCTCTCAATAAGTTTGCTTTACGCGTTCAGTAGATATTTATTGTCATATAGAAATAATTCTAATAATTTCTGACCCGGTAAGCGTTTTTTAAATATCTAAAAGAATATAATTCCTCACACAAACTTTGAGTTTCAGAAATTTCGAAACAAATCTGAGTATACAATTCATCACGTCATTGCCACCCACCTACCATGCTATCCCCGGAAAAAAGAGCAATAAGTTTACCAGCAGCACCACATCGCAATAGTGGTGCGTTCTTTGTTCAACCACCACGACCAAAACCTCAAAACCGTATTTCTACTACAAGCACAGATGGATGCGTATGTATTCGCGTGCTGCAACCGCTGTTAACCTACATGAAATTTGTTGGTCTTGATCACACATTCTGTCGTCCTGCTTTTCGTCCCTTCTTCAAGATTTACTCCGTCGCCGTCTTTCTGCTACAAGTGGCTGGAGTAATCTGCATTTTGGCTCTGATCGATCCTCCAAATGAGGGGCTGAAAACGACGACGACTTTGAAGATCTGCAGCATTATCTACTTGAGCATCGGTGCGACAAGCACCATCTTACTTTACATTTTTCAGGGCAAACTGCCAGAGGTGCGCGATGCAATCGTTCGCGAACTGCCAGAAGGTTAGCATGTTTTTATGTTTGATCAGAAAAGCTTATTTTCTGGTCATCAGTCTTCAACTATAGATCACTTAACATCTTCTCGACGACATAGCGAATAGTTTGCGCAGTCTTTTCCGTAGGACTCATAACCGGGAAAGTTTGTTTAAGGCGTATAAAAGTAATATCTATTCAGAATAATTGAAAAGCGCAAAATTACGCTACAGATTACAAAACCCAATTTCAGGCCACGAACTGCCTTATCACAACAGCCTATTGCGTATATCGAGAATCCTGGTCGTATGCAGCATTGCTTTTTCATTACTGAATGCAGGATCCTTACTCTCGCTACAGCTCGGATTGGTCAAAATGCCGCTGTCGACGATTTTCTTCTCTAGATTTCCCTATAACCTTCTTGACATTGTCCTCATATGGTTTACTCAAAATTCGCAAATGATGGCTGGCTCGATCTTGGTGGTTCTTTGTCTCGGAATTCGCAAATCAGTCATTCAAATTGGCGATGATATGATAAAAGAAGCCGACTGCGACATTCTTTATTATCAGAGACGATATCAGGTAAGAGAGGTTATCAGGTAAGTCAAGGAAATTTGTTGCTTCAGGCTATGACGGATGCGACCTCACTATTAGAAGAGAGCTATTCACTATTTATTCTGTTCGTTTACGCGGTCTCTGTTCCAGTGTGTGCATTCATTTTGTACACGATACTGCGCGGCGATGACATGAGTGTTATTGGAGGCATTATACTGCTCTCCTGGGGCTTTAATATAATCATTTGCCTCCTATATGTCTCAATACCATCAATACTTCTTTATGAGCAGGTATGGTTCTATAGGCATTTTTATATCGTAATTATTTTAAACTGGACACTATCCAATTCAAAGAGGATTTTTCACATTTAACTGATTTAAGAAATGGCATCTTTAATTAAGAGAACATTTTGTTTGACTTGGAAAGTTCCCATATTAAAATGACAGCAGCATATAACAGATATCCAACCCCTTTTTTCGGAAGCAGCTGTACACAAACTAAAGACCAGCTAAATGCGCAAAGTGCTCAATTAGTTCATAGCGCAGGATTACATATCAACTACCTCGAACAGAGATATAGTTTTGTAGAGGAATGATATGGACACTTTTGTATGCAAAAACAAGCTTTCTTAGTCTTAGGGATTATACAGTTTTAAAGCCTGAAAACGTTTATAGGGCGATGTTCTCCTGCGAAGTTGTTACCAGATGTACAACAAATATGCAAGTGCTGAAGGAAACACTATGGTTCGTTGATTACTGAAAATGAAAACTTCATTTATAGCATACCATTTTAAGGTGTTTCAACAAAATGTTCGGTTTCTTGCTTCTCAGATAACCGCAACACCATTATCGATGAGCGCGGGAAATTTTTTTATTCTCTCACGCGAGATGCTTCTTACGGTGAGTTATGAATTATCTTCTTCAACATTAGAAACAATTTCACAAAACTACATCAGCTGCATCTCCTACAATCGCAATTGACAAAAGTACGACGATTATCCAATTTTATTGCGCATGTAATTTTTTGACTATTCAGCGCACTTACCGTAATTGCAATTGCAAAAGTAATAGTTTTAATAGTTTGTAAAACTGACCACAGAGAATTTAACTGAGTATAATCGTCATTTTTTCAGCTGTTCTCTCAGATTCTCACCTATTTCATTATCATCTTACAATCGTGAAAAATCAAGATGGTCATGAAGAAATATTCTATGCATTCATTCCGAGCTGCAGATACAAACATATGCTCTATTGTTTGTGCTCGCGCTTGTGTTTTTTGATTGCAATACAATTTATTACAGTGACGCAAGAACTTTAACAATCGTTGAAGTCTCAAACATAGCTACAAAAGACAGATATTCCCATTAAGTCACAAATCAAAAAACGATTTCCACTTGATCAACGATGGTGTATTCATCTACTCTAAGTAGCAGTACAGCCTCACTGTACTCTACTATTTACTTTTATAGCGGTCTCTAAGAGATATGCAGTTGAATGCGTTGAATAACAAAAAGCAAACAAATAGAGGCCACTATAAAAGCAATTCCTATGCTGGTATGTCAGTGTTGCATCACTGCTTCAGTTGCCATTTACCCACTTTAGGGAGTCGGAGCGACGACTGATCCTGCGCAAAGGGCCATGCAAGCGCTCAGAGCTGTGTTGCACGCTAGTATGGCCGCCGGAGTACCAGCTCCAGCAGTGACGGTGCCAAAGACGGCACCGAGGGCGCCGTAACAGGCGACCGCACCAGCATTGCAGGCGGCAACGCAGCCCACAGCTAAGGCCGGCCCACCTCCGACTGGTGGAGCCACTGCCAGCGCAATGATCAGAATTATCAACGATGTCTTGCTGGTCGACATTTTCTTTTTAACGCAGTCCGTTGTATTGATGGTGTTAATCTATGTTTAGAATAAGTTAGGTCTATTCTTAAAAAGTTGTAAGTATACTAAGTATTGCAGTCGTCGCCGTTAAATTTTTAAGCTTTATCTTACAAAAATGAATAGAACAGTTGTGAAATAATACAGCAACTGCTATATCCTAGAGAAATTCATCTATGCTTTACATTAATATAAGCCGCATTCATTTACAAGGGTTGTTCAAATGAAAACAATAACTTCGCAATACCACAGTGTATTGCTTAGGCTATTGCGAAATTATTATTTTCATTTGAACAACCCTCATAAATATGACGTATTTTGATGAGTCACATGATGAGTTCTATGACGTATATTGATCGGTCTCCACCCTGCCACTTTATGTGAGACCGATGTTCTGTTTTTTAATCACATGAATATAGCTTTTTTACGAATAAGTTTGATTTTAAGTCATAAACTTGCATTTAATGGGTTACAGGAAACAGAAATTTTGACAGTGCACGGATACGCAAGTGTTACGGTTGAGCATTAAAGTAATCAGTAATAGCGAAAGAAAATTTATCCAGCATGGGCTTACCGCAACTTGATTTTGTTCCTATCGAAATAATCACTATATGCGAAAAGCGATTCGTCACGCAATGGAGTCCAAGCCTTATTCAAATGAAAAGAGTGACTCAAGCGCTTTAGTAAACACTGGTTCGAAATTATTTCGAATGATCGATCACGTATCCTGGTTTCATAGGCTAAAATCATTGCAATCGCCATAACACAGCTCGTTGCCAGGGAGCACCTCACGGTGTCCCAGCCGCTTCGGTCTTGGCTATCGCATTTCAAACGGCGCTCAGATTTAAATGAAGCGATGAACTGGGACAAATGCATATGAAACTGAAGCACATGAGATTCTTTATTTTCATCTTTCAATATTCTGTCTCAGTATTAGAGAGGTACTTTTTTAATTCAATTTGTCCAAAGCGATGGTAGCGTACCGTGCGGTCAGAAAAGTAAGCACTTTTGACACCGCCTCAAATCGAAGCTGGCAATACCTCAGCGGTGAATGCGCTGAAATGGTTTGAATATTTTCTTGTCAAAATATATGTGAAATAGTATAGGCGTAATTTGCATTTTATAACTAGAAATGAACTCGGAAAAGATAAGAAAGTCTGTATCTCTTCAGAGTTATTGAACTGATAGTACTTGATGGACTTACTCCTACAACCTGACTTCGGTCAAGTGAAAACAGTTACCGACGCACAGCAGGGTTTGCAAGTCGAAGCGTCTGAAAAGCAACTGCTACTTACTGACACAAACATTAGAGATGTCGATTGGCTGAAATGTACCCTTTCCAGCTTCCGCTATGAAGCTCCAGAGATGCTGTTTCATGTCGCTATTTTAACTTGACAAAATACTATAAGAAAAAATTGCTCAAGATAGACATATATAAGCATCGAGCATTTTCAAGCATCAACTGGCACAATTAGATGATAATTTTCAGCTTTCGAAGATACTTCCCAATTGTAGAGTAATTCAGTTCCAAATTTTCGATAAGAGCGTTAGAATTTTTTGAAAATATTTTCACGACAAGTTAGTGATGTAAAATGTGAATTTCATCAGATGTAAAAAAGAAACCAAATCGTCATTTCCATGTACAGTAAAACCCGGATATAAGAGAATCCTAGGGTAACAGAAAAATTCTCTTATATCCGATGTCGGCTCATGTCTAGTAGCAAAGAACAGGTGTACGGGAAATCGCGAAGTGTCTCTTATATCCGGGTTATACTGTACTATGCACGCACTTGGTGTTTGAGGAAATAGCCGGCCAAGTTGAAAGGGGACATGAACTGGGCATTTACCATATGGAATCGAAAACTTTAACCAAATTAATCATTCACATTTCAGTTCAGAAAATTTGTCTTAACGTGCGGAATAATAGCAGGGACACGCTAAATTCAGGATATCGAATCAGAAAAGATCCATACATTTTTTCGATTAAAACTGTGATGTGTTATTCTTATTCAAATCACAAATGTAATTCATGCTTTGAATGCGATAAGGAAGTGATGAACATAAAATGGGAAAGATATAGAATTTTTTAATAATCATGTTTTCCCGTATCGTAATCTCTAGAGAGGCTGCTAAATTCATAGTATTATGACAACGGATTAAGCCATGTGAACCTAATAGATCCAAGACCCTCCTGAGGGTCGAGGGGGATGTTTCTCCCCCAGTTCACAAGTCTGCTTTAAGTCGAGGCATGAATAACTAACATCTCATCGCAAACGAATAGCACTATAAACTGAAACCATAATTATATAGCAGCCGACCGTGCAATCCGATCTCCCATGATTGTTATGCGCTAATATGTTTCTGAATAGATTGCCAATCGGCATATTTCATTTCCTATAGAATTTAATTGCTTCGCCTAATTCGTAATCATTTTCAATCTATCGCATTGCTGTTGCATAACGGTGAAGTGTAAAGATCGGTCAAAGCGACGTTAGACTTTATCCATAGCAGTTGTTCGGCAAATTCTATGCGGTAATTTAGACGCGTTTATTCTATAAAATGGCAGTTTCTCTTACTTGTAGTAAAGTGTTCCTCGCAGATAACAAAGTGAGCTTAATGAGTATGCGTGCAAAGCGTATCCTGTGGCCTTATACATTTGGAGAGTAGGTTCAACTCCGATTAGGTGATTCGTGTCATTCTGTACTGTGATTTAAGAGGATTAGCCTTGAATATCAGAAGACTTGGCGCGATAAGATAGATCTGGCATTCGCCTACGGATGGTGCATATACCGTACTCCCATGATAATCACCCGGTATGACTACTATTAAGTGTCTAAGCTACTAGCTCGTCCAGCCAATTGTTCATTTTACTAGGTTTGCTACACGAGTTCTAAATATTTTTTAATATTACAATGTTCAGTTTCTATAATTTTTGACTTAGAAGACAATTACTAACTGACAACAGATTTATGATATTTCATCAACTTTGAGTTTCAGAAATCTTAAAACAAGTTGTGAGTATACTCTTCATTACTTCGTTGTTAACTACCATGACATCCCCAGAAAAAAGTGTGCCGACTTTACTAGCAGTACCTCAACACAAAAGTGATTTTTTCTTGGTTCGGCCATCACTACCAGAGCCTCAAAACCGTGATTCAACTAAAACCACAAATGAATGCGCATGTATTCGTGTGCTGCAGCCGCTATTAACCTACATGAAATTTATTGGCCTTGATCACACATTCTGTCGACCTGCTTTTCGTCCATTCTTCAAGATTTACTCCTTCGCCATCCTTTTGCTACAAGTGGCTGGAGTGATCAGTGTTTTAATTAAAATCGATCCTCCGAATGAAGGGTTGAAGACGTCGACTACTATAAAGATTGCCACAATCATATACATGAGCCTCAGCGCGACAAGCACCATCTTGCTTTATGTTTTTCAAGGAAAAATGCTTGAGGTGCGCGATGCAATCGTTCGTGAACTCCCAGAAGGTTTGCATGTTTTATGCTTGATTTGAACACCTTTTTAACTGCATTGTGATTTACTTCACTGTCCTATTATCGCCCGTTTATTTGCAAACAAAAGATATGCCATTTTTACTTCAACAAGGACACGTTCGAATTCAGGAAGTACGTACTGAATTGTGATTTGACTTAGCCACCTATTAAGTTAAAGAGTATACCCTCCAAGTCAAATCAAAATATGCCCTAATTAAAGTGGAAATGGTATAGGTTGTGAGTCAAACGATATACAGAAGGTCATGAGCCGACACTTTTCGTGCATCCAAATGCCCATTTCATAAGTAATCTGTATTAACGGGTGCATTGAATATTATAGAATATCGTGAGCTGCACGTTTATTCTTTTCCCTGGCGTTCCCGTCGGCTGTCACAGTTCTTTAATTTATTACCTTACGCCTGCTAGTAGGCAAACTGAACTGTCTTTTTCGTTGGACTTACTCCAGGGGATGTTTGTTAAATGCTTACAAAAGTTTTTATCAACTGAGAATAATCGAAAAGCGTATACTTACTCTAAAGATTGGAATTCTCAATTTAAGGGAAAGATCTGCCATATCACGACAGTTTATTGAGAACATCGAGAATCTTGGTCGCATTCTGCATTGTTTTTTCATTGCTGAATGCATTTACCATACTCTCGGCACAGTTGGGACTGGTCAAACTGCCGATGTCGGCTCTACTCTTCTCTCGATATCCCTACAGTCTGATCGACGTTTTGCTGATTTGGTTCTCTCAAAATTCACAAATGATGACTGGCTCGCTTCTGACAGTCTTTTGCCTCGGAATTCGCAAATCAGTCATTCAAATTGGCGATGATATGATAAAGAAAGCCGACTGCGACATTCTCTATTATCAAAGACGTTATCAGGTAAGAGGGGTTAACACTATAATAGATGGAATTTGTTGCTTCAGGCTATGACGGATGCGACCTCACTGTTGGAAGAGAGCTATTCACTATTTATTCTGTTCGTTTACGCGGTCTCTGTTCCCGCGTGTGCATTTATTGCCTACACTATACTGCGTGGTGATGACATGGATTTTTTGGGTGGCGCTGTGTTGCTATTTTGGGGAGTTATTACAATTATTTGTCTCCTATTTGTCTCAATACCACCAATACTTCTTTATGAGCAGGTATGGTTCCACAATCCTTTTCATACCATAACAACTTTAAACACGGCACTTCCTTGCTTAAAGAGTTCTTTGCATCCTTTGAGTTGTAATATATCGTCTTGAACTTTGAGAAGATTTTCTTTGATTTAGAAAAAGCATATGAAAATGATAATGGTGCATAATAGAGATTCACCTCGTGTTTTGCGGAAGCCCCGGCACACTAACTAGGCAGCAGTTATATGCTTAAACTGCAGTATTATTCAATTTGTAGGGCAAAACTTTAAATTAGCGACCTTCAACACTGATACCGTATTCAAGGAAATAGTGGCACACGCTAAAATAGTAGCACACGCGGAAATAGTATCACATCTGCCATTTTTTTCCCTAAATACGGTACTTGTGCTGCTTAATGGTATGAGTGAAATATTTATGAAACTTTGGAATGAGACGACAAGCTTTCATAGTCTTATGAAATTTACAGTTATAATAGCTGGAAACTTTTCCAGGGCGACGTTCTTCTGCAAAGCTGTTACCAGATGTACAACAAGTATGCCAGTACTGAAGGGAACAGTTTGGTTCGTTGATTACTGAAGACTGAAACCTTATTTATAGCATACCGTTTTTAGGTGTTTCAACAAAATGTTCGCTTTCTCGCCTCTCAAATAATCGCAGCACCATTATCGATGAGCGCCGCAAATTTTTTCATTCTTTCACGCGAGATGCTTCTAACGGTGAGATATGAATTATCTTTCTTTAATATCAGGAAGAATTTCAAAAACTACACCAGTTCCATCTCTTAAAATTGCAATTGACAAAAGTACGACGATTATCCAATTTTATTGCGCATGTAATTTTTTGACTATTCAGCGCATTTATCGTAATTGCATGCAAAAGTAACGATGGTGTCAATTTTTATAATTGACTTCAGAAAATTAAGTCGAGTTTAATTGTCAATATTTGCAGCTGTTTTCTCAAATTCTCACATATTTTATTATAATCTTACAATCGTGAAGAATCAAGAAGACCATGACGAAAAATTCAGCACAATTGTGCAACATCAATGCTGCGCTTTTACAACAGTAACTACTAACTGTCAATGAAGCTTATTTTTATTTGAGCACCTTTTATGGAATGTGACTCTCATGTATGCTGTTTGTGTATTTGCTCTCATTTCGTTTTGAACTACTCCAATGCAATACACTGAGTTCCTTTCGTTGTGTGCAGGCATGAAAAAACAAATTTTCAAAATGCTTCATTCAAACTTGTCGCGTTCACATGATACGATTGGAGTGACCTAATTGATGAGCTTGCATGTAGTGCAGTCAACCGTCTTCTAACGTACCAGCATATGGAATAAAGGCTTGCATCTGCTGGTAAAATGAATGATCATCAACTGTTTGTTGGATATAATGAAACATCATGTTCTGAGCAATACTTCTTTGATGCACTAATCCTTATACCTAAAAGGTCGTACCTAAGGAGTATATCCTTTTTGATTTCGTATATTACATGAAGGAATGAACGATATCGCATGGTATTGGAAAGCTTGATACTCAAGACTCTCTTGGAGGTGGAAGAGATAACTCCCCTCTCCCAATCCACAAGTCTACATTGAGTAGAAGCACGAATAAATGAAATCCCATCGCGGGCACGTAACACCCTGTAAGTTGAAAGCATAATTATAGAGCAGCCGACCGCGCAATATATTCTCCCTTGACTGCTACGCGTTAATAGGTTTCAGAGTAGGTCGCCATCGGCACACTTTATTGCCGATTGAATTTTCTCGCATCGCTTTATTCGTCATCATTTTTAATCCATTGCACTGATGCGACATAGCGGTAAAGAGAAGAGATCAGTCAAAGCGACGTTTGACTTTTCCGAGAGCAGCAGTCCGACTGAGTTTTCATGCAGTAGTTTAGAGTAAGTTACTCTCTGAAATAGCAGTGTAAACTACATATCTTAGTTGTCATGGAGAATTAAGCGAATATGCGAGAAAAAGGTCCTATAGTCGAAAGTATTTACAGAGTAGATTCTACTCTGATTATGAGATCCGCATAAACCTGAACAGTGATATAAGGGGGTTCAGATTAGTCTTCTACATCGTTAAATCCAGTACGAAAAGACGAATGGGATATTCGCCATGAATGGCGAATGGAGAGTGCTAATATCTTAATCCTATAGTAATCAGCCGATATGGCTTGAACGTTCAAGCGCCGAGCCCGTTTGCCCACCCGTTCATCCCACTAGGCATGCTATTCGCGTATAATAGATATTTTACTCTAACATAATTCAGTTCTAATAATTTTTGACTTAAAAGGCAACTACTAACTAACAACAAATGTACCATATCAACTTTTTGTTTCAGAAATTTCGAATCAAGTCTGATATACTCTACATCACGTCATTGTTAACTACCATGACATCTCCAGAAAAAAGAGTATCAACTTTACCAACAGCACCACAACGCAATAATGATACATTCTTGGTTCGACCAGCACTCCGGGAGCCTGAGAAACTTGATCCAATTGAAACCACAAATGAGCGGGCATGTATTCGCGTGCTCCAACCGCTGTTAACCTACATGAAAATTGTTGGCCTCGATCACACATTCTGTCGACCCGCTTTTCGTCCCTTCTTCAAGATTTACTCCTTCGCCATCCTTTTGCTACAAGTGGCTGGAGTGATCAGTGTTTTAATTAAAATCGATCCTCCGAATGAAGGGTTGAAGACGTCGACTACTATAAAGATTGCCAGCATCATTTACTTGAGCCTCAGCGCGACAAGCACCATCTTGCTTTATATCTTTCAGGGCAAAATGGTTGAGGTGCGCAAAGCAATCGTTCGCGAACTCCCGGAAGGTAGGCGTGTTTTATGTTTGTTCTTGAACGCTTTTTATTGCGTGGTCATTCATTTCACTATTCTCAAATTGCCCGTCTGTTTGCAAATAATACTTATGCCACTTTCACTTCAATAAGGACACTTTTGAAATCAAAGAATATCTTTTTTTATATTGATTTGACTAAGGAAAGTTTCCTCTTCAAATACAAAATATTGTTTTCAGTAAAGTAGAAATGGTATAATAGTTGGCCAAACGATAAGCTGGCGGCAATAAACAGACTTCCCGTCCGCGTAGAAATGTCAGTTTTATAAGCCATCTATGTTAACGAGCGCTGTGAATATTGCGAAATATCGCGATCCACGCATCCATTTTGTACGTTTGGATCTGCGTTTGCTGTCACTCTAAAAAGCTACCATAATCTTTCATTTGCTCGTAGATACGATGAATGGTTTGCTATGTCTTTTCCTATCAGCTACAGTCAGGAATGTTAGTTAAAGGCTTACAAAAGGAATTATTTTAGCGCAAAAACCAAGAGGCCCATATTTACAGTATAGGTTGCAATTACCAATTTTAGGCCAAGATATGCCGTATCACAACAGCTTATTGCGCACGTCGAAAATCCTCGTTATATGCTGTTCTGCTTTTTCATTGCTAAATGCATTTACCTTACTTTCGGTACAACTGGGATTAGTCAGAATGCCGATGTCGGCTCTGCTCTTCTCTCGATTTCCCTTCAGTCTTATCGACGTCTTGCTCATATGGTCCGCTCAGAACTCGCAAATGATGGCTGGCTCGCTTCTGACAGTCTTTTGTCTCGGAATACGCAAATCAATCATTCAAATTGGTGACGATATGATAAAGAAAGCCGACTGCGACATTCTCTATTATCAGAGACGCTATCAGGTAAGAAAAGTTACGAAAGCGTGGAGAGAATTTGTCGCTTCAGGCGATGACCGATGCAACCTCACTGTTGGAAGAGAGCTATTCACTATTTATTCTGTTCGTCTACGCGGTCTGCGTTCCTGTATGCGCATTCCTTTTGTATACTATACTGCGGGGCGATGATATGAATTTTTTGGGCGGCGCTGTGCTCCTCTTCTGGGGCTTCACTACAATTTTTTGTCTCCTTTTCGTCTCAATACCACCAATACTTCTTTATGAGCAGGTATGGTATGATAGTCATTTTTATAACATTATCACTTTTAATCGTTCACTTATCGGTTCAAAAGGACATTTTCCAAGTTCACCTAATTTGAAAATGCCCCCTTCACGTTTGAAAACATTTCTTCGATTTTGAATGTATTTGGTTAGATTTGGGAAGCGTTCATATTAACGGGGGAAAAGGTATATAATAAGGCTAACTTAAACGGCACGTAGAGAATAGCAATCGTTGTCCACCGCAATCGACGGCTGCAAACCGTTTCTCGTAGTTACCTGGACGAAGCTAATAATTTGCAGGTGGATCGTTAGCGACCAATGCCAGTTACAGGAATTCTCAGTCCTTCGCGCATGATAGCGGTCGATAGCAATAATGTGTTTGAGGGAGCATCTCGAGCCAGTTTCATGTAACTAACGTAAATGTAAAATAATGAAATGCAATGATAAAAATACATTCTTGCATATCGTCGCAAATTGTGCATTTTCATCATTCGTATTGTGAACAAATGAGTGATAAAAGTGCATACCGTATTTCTTCTAATAATCGCCCACCCTCCAATAATCGCCCACCCTCCAATAATCGCCCACCCCCCCAACGATCGCCCCCCTTCAGAGTGATTAAAATACTAAAAACCTATGCAGTGATGGTTAACACAGAACTTCCATTCGCTTTCCACTACTAATATTGCGTTATCTTCTTGTTTATGACTGATATTATACACAGAATTGACGATTGTAAAAATTATATGCCCACTCTCCAACGAGCGCCTTCATTTAACATGGGTTGAAATAATAATCGCCCACCCTCCAATAGTCGCCCCCCTCCAATAATCGCCCCCCTCAAGCGGGGGTTGAAAAAATAATCGCCCAGGGCGATTATTGGAAGAAATACGGTAAATGAAGTTATGTTGACATTGCTTATGTGAAATGGGCCCATTTCACAGACTAAATACCAGTTCAATGCTCAAATTGCTAATTTGATCACTGCATAGCGTAGGATTATAAATCAATTAATTTGAATACTAATACAGTTGCGCTGAGATATGGTATGAATGAAATGATATCTACACTTTTGTATGAGAAGACTAGCTCTCGAAATCTTAATGAACACAGACTTCTCACAGCTGAAAAAGTTTTTTAGGGTGACGTTCTTTTGCGAAACTGTTACCAGATGTACAACAAGTATGCCAGTACTGAAGGAAACACAATGGTTCGTTGATTACTGAAGACGAAAACCTTATTTATTACATACCATTTGTAGGTGTTTCAACAAAATGTTCGGTTTCTTGCTTCTCAGATAACCGCAACCCCATTATCGATGAGTGCAGGAAATTTTTTTATTCTCTCTCGCGAGATGCTTCTTACGGTGAGTTGCGAATTATCTTTTTCAACATTAGACACAATTTCACAAAACTAAAACAGTTGCTCTCTCTTGAAATTGCAATTGACAAAAGTGCGACGATAATTCAATTTTGTTGCGCATGTCATTTTTTACCATTCAGCGCACTTAGTATGATTGCCATTGCAAAAGTTGCGATGGTATCAGTTTCTATAATTGACTTCAGAGAATTCAGTCTAGTTTAATTGTCAATATTTTCAGCTGTTCTCTCAGATTCTCACATATTTTATAATCATCTTACAATCGTGAAGAATCAAGACGTTCATGAAGAAAAGTTTTACATAGTAATACAATATCAATGTTGCACTTTGGCAGCTGTAGTTACCAATTGACAGTGAGCTGATGTCGAAATCGATGAAAGCTATTTGAAACCAGCGTATGACAGTTATCTTAGTTGTTTTCAAGCATTATTGTTCGTCACATCTTGCTCCCAGTCTGTTCTGTTTGTCATGCAACAGCTGTTACCAAGTTGATGGCATGCACGCCTCCCTTAGATGAAATATTGAAATAGATATGCAGATGTGTGGGTGGGGTGAATGCAGACGGCAACAAGCAGTGAAAACATCGATGTTTGTGCCATTACGATCATATGATCAGCGCTTATCTTATAATCGCAAGAACCGTTTTGAGTCTAGTCATTGAAACTGCCTGAGGTGGCTTTCCTAACTATCATACATACACTATACGCAGTTTCTGTCTGCTGCGCATTATGTGAAATGGACAAAGCAGTTACGATCGTTGGCAAATACAAAAGAAATTGTGAACAGCGACTGATGCGATATTGTACAACAATATCACATAATTTGAAATGAATAAACATTCTCTATGATAAAAACATTGCTAATTTATTTAGATGTAGCAAAAAAATTTAGGGTGTTTACTGAAGTTATACTGAAGAGAACAAAAGTTTGATTACTTGACATTCCAAATGTTGTTCCATGTTGGGTAAGTACGCTCATTCAGCCACCCCATGAGCAATCATAAATGTCAATAACTTCACCCAAACATCAGCTATCTAGCATTTCACAATTCTAATTGCGCGCTACGTCATACGGGTATTTTATAGGAAGGAAAAGGAATAAATAAGTTCTCAACTCAACCGGTGAGAAGCTTTGTCATAAATTTAAAGCACTTTGGTTCCTGATCAATGTTCATAAGGTACAAAATGATTAATATCAGCGCATCTGATAAATTTTGCCTCAGGCTTCCATTCGATCTGCAGATACAAACATATGCTCTTTTGTCTGTGCTCTTACTTGTATTTTTTGTTCAAATACAATTTTTTATCGATTTCGCAAGAACTTTATCAATTGTTGACGTCTCAAACACAGCTAAAAAGGATATATGTTCCCATTAAAGTAAAAAATCACAAAATCATTTTCACTTAATCTGCGATGGTGTATTCATCTACTCTAAGTAGCTGTACAGCCTCACTGTACACTACTATTTACTTTTATAGCGGTCTCCAAGAGAAATGCATTTGAATGCGATGAATAATCAAAAGCAAATTAATAGAGGCCGCTATAAAAGTAATTCCTATGCTGGTATGTCAGTGTTGGATCACTGCTTTAGTTGTCATTTATCTACTTTAAGGTGTCGGAGCGATGACTGATGCGGCGCAAGCGGTCATGCACGCGCCCTGAGCCGCGGTGCACCCGGCTACGACAGGCCAAGCAGCAAGCCCGCCAGTGAGAGTGCCGAAGACGAGGCCGAAGGAGCTGTAGCAAGCGACGACGCCGGCGTTGCAGGCGGACATGCAGCTCAAAGCTACGACCGGCCCACTTTCGACCTGTGGAGTCACTGCCAGCGCGACGATTAGAATGATCAATGTTGCCGTGTTCGTCGACATTTTCTTTTTATCGTAATGTTTCGTAGGGATGATTTTGGTCTAGATTGAGAAAGATAAAGCAAAATCGATTGAAGACATGCATCAGGGACCGCCAATCGAAGTGTCTACAAAGCAACTGACATTACCTGAAATCATATTCGAGATAGACACCGATTGTGTCACACACTTTCCAGAAACCTCCACTATGCAGCCCCAGAGATCCTGTTGAACGCCGCTGGTTAAGACTGACAAAATACGAGAAGAACTCGCTCAAGTTAATCATAGAGAAGCATCCCTCATATTTTGTACAGGGACTTAAAGGAGACACTGGCATTCCACCCAGTGAACAGCTTACGCAAGGTATGAACTAGTATTTAGCATTGTTGCAATTGAGTAAAACTGTTACTTAGTAGCGTGAATAGCATTAGAGATTATTTGCTGAACAGTGTTAATCCAAAATACTTCTATATGCGCTATTTACTAAGTAATGAAGATTTTAACTTACTTGCAATAGTGTTGGTACCAAGTTGCGCACAAAGGGTTTGTAACACTGAACGATGGCATTTAGCACTGTCTTTAAGACGTCAATATGGGCCACTGAAAGCAACACAAACCAGCGAACAATTTGCTATCTTCATCTAACACGCCTACGATCATGATCTTGCATTGACTCCTGTTATACTTATCGCAGGCAAGCAAATATCAACTATTGTCACCTTGCTGGAATGCAAAATATGACAATGCATGATGTAAATGAATCATAATTATGAACGATGTTCAACAAAGCGTAGGACAGCAAGTTTGGTCGATTACATCATTTAAGGTTCTTTTGAAAAGAATGTGGACATAAACTGTGTAGCGAGAGAGACTATTGCAACTTCACTCTCATATACCATTTTCACTTTTACAAAAATACTTTCCGAATTAAATGGAACACTTTTCAACTCAAAGAGGACGTTAATCGAATCGCGCCGATACGAATAATGTTTTATTTGAATCCAAAAATGTCCTGGTTGATTTGTATGTGTCCCTGTTTAAGTGTATAAGGTACATTGAATTGATATGGGTGTAAAACCAGTTTGAATCTTTATGCTTATTTAGTTTAGCAATTCTCCTAACGATATTGATAAATCGCTTTCAAATTTTCTCTCTTAAAATGTCAGTGAAATTAGTGCAATGATTGCCATATACTCATTGAAGTTTGTTCCTTGCCTTCTTGACGTACGGCTTTTGCAGTCCACAGAACTGCCCTCTCTGAAGCGGACTTCAAATCATTATCTTCCTAGGCAATGTGTTGAATACCAATGAGCTGATGTTGAAATCGATGAATGCTATTTGAAACCAGCGTATGACAGTTATCTTAGTTGTTTTCAAGCATTATTGTTCGTCACAACTTGCTCCCAGTCTGTTCTGTTTGTCTTGCAGCAGTTGTTATCAAGTTGATGGCATGCACGCCTCCCTAAGATGAAATATTAAAATAGATATGCAGATGTGTGGGTGGGGTTAATGCGGACGGCAACAAGCAGTGAAAACATCGATGTTTGTGCCATTAGGATCACATGATCAGCGCTTATCTTATAATCGCAAGAATCGTTTTGAGTATAGTCATTGAAACTGCCTAAGGTGGCTTTTCTGACTATCATACATACATTATACGCGGTTTCTGTATGCTGCCCAATATATGGAATGGGCAAAACAGTTACGATCGTTTGCACATATAATTATAATTGTAAGCAGCTACTGCAGTAATATCGAACCACAACACCTTATTGTTTATAACTAATGAACATTATCTGTGATAAAGAATATTGTTCAAGGGTGTATTTTTTGTACTAAAATATATATTACAGAGTATCAACTGAAACCGTATTGCAGTGATCATTCAATAGTTTTTCTCTCATTATTCCAAAAAAATTTTCGCGTAACATGTACACTCAGCAAAATACGCCATGAGCAAGCACAAATGTTAAAAATTCGCACGAAGATTTGCTGTCTCTCGTTTTCTAGTACACATTGAGCACACTGTTGTGTGGGTATCTTATAGGAAGGAAAAGGGATAAATAAGTTCTCAACTCCACCAGAGATGGGCGTTAACGTGTGCTCAACTCATTTTGGTTCTTGATCAGTGCTCTTGAGATATGAAATGAATAATATCAGCGTATATGATGTATTTTGCCTCAGGCTTCCATTCGATCTACAGATTCACACACATGCTCTATTTTTTGTGCTCTCACTTGTATTTTTTGTTCAAATACAATTTTTTATCGATTTCGCAAGAACTTTATCAATTGTTGAAATCGCAAACACAGCTACAAAGAATATATGTTACCATTAAGTCACAAATCAAAAAACGATTTTAACTTAATCAACGATGGTGTATTCATCTAGTCTAAGTAGCAATACAACCTTAGTGTACGCTACAGTTTACTTTTATAACGGTCTCAAAGAGAAATGCTTATAAGCGCGATGATTAAAAGAAGCAAACTAATAGAGGCCGCTATAAAGGCAATTCCTATACTGGTATGTCAGTGTTGCATCACTGTTTCAGTTGTCATGTTTCCACTTTAGGGAGTCGGAGCGATGACTGATGCGGCGCAAGCGGCCATGCAAGTGCCCTGAGCCAGGTTGCACAAGACCGCGGCGATCGGAGTACCGACTCCGGCAGTGATGGTGCCGAAGACGAGGCCTGCGCTTGCGTAACAGGCGACCGCACCAGCATTGCAGGCGGCAACGCAGCCCACAGCTAAGGCCGGCCCACCTTCGGCCGGTGGAACCATAACCAGCGCGATGATCAGAATGATCAGCGATGACTTGTAGGTCGACATTTTCTTTTTAGCGGAATGTGTCGTAGGGATGGTTTTGGTCTAGATTGAGAAAGATAAAGCAAAATCGATTGAAGACATGCATCAGGGACTGCTTATCGAAACGTCCGGGAAGCAAATGCTACTTTCTGAATCCATAAATGGAGAAATACACTAGTTGCGACGGACCTTTACCAGAAACATCCCTATGCAGCCCCAGAGATGCTGTGGAACGCAGCTGGTTAAGCCTGACAGAATATAAGAAGAAAAACTCGCTCAAGCTTATCAAAGAGAAGTATCCCTAATGTTTTGTACAGGCATTCAATGTACGCATCCGAATTCCTCTTAGCGAACGGTTTACGCGAGGTATGAACTAAAAATTAGCAATGTTGCAACTATGTAAAAACAGTTACTTAGTGATCTGGATAGAATTATAGATCTACTGTCGAATAGATTTAATCCAAAATACTTCTATATGCGCTATTTACTAAGTAAGTAAGCTTCTAAGTTACTTTCAATAGTGTTGGTACCAAGTTTCGCAAAAATGACCTGTAGCACTGAACGATGGCATTTCGCACTGTCTTTAAGGCGTCAATGTGGGCCACCGAAAGGAACACAAACCAACGAACAATTTGCTATCTCCATCTAATACGCCTACGATCATAATCTTGCATTGA
This sequence comes from Plectus sambesii, assembly GCA_002796945.1. Lineage (NCBI taxonomy): Eukaryota > Metazoa > Nematoda > Chromadorea > Plectida > Plectidae > Plectus > Plectus sambesii. The sequence continues at coordinate 34,408 of NIUQ01000038.1, forward strand.
CTCATGCTATACTTATCGTAGGCAAGTAAAATTGACTGCCGTCACTATGCTCCATATGAAAGATTACAATGCATAATGCAAACAGCTCATGGATATGAACGATGTTTGACAGAGGGCAGGTCGGTAAAGTAGGTCAATAGGATCCTATGATGTACACTTGAAAAGAACGTGGGTGGAAATGGTGCGAAGAGAAAAACGATCGTAACTGATCTTTCATGTACACCCACTTTATTACTGTTAAATATTCGAATCAAATGGAACACTTTCCAATTCAAAGAAGATTTTACTGTATCAAAGGACTTATCCACCTCAAATCAATACGAACAGTGTCCTATTTGAATTGAAAAACATGCTTATCAAAGTGGAAATGGTAAAAAGTAGAACTCGGAAATAAGATATTTCGTCATTTCCATTTCCCTGTATTAGGTTACAACTCATACGAGTACCAGGCAGGACATAAGATATTCCTTTCGAATTCTGCCTTCTCTTATATCTACGTTTTACTGTATAAAGCAACCTATTCAATTGAGCTTTGCTCTGTTTGTCAAACCAAAAGGCGATAGGACATAGTTCAATTTACTCTCTCAAATTTCTAAATCAAGTCACGCAAAGTACTGCCTTCTAAACTGTAACTGAACTGCAAACTAACAACAAAAGCACTAAGCAGGCGACAACAACGGCGACTAATGCAGTTTGCAGTAAATTGTTCGGACAAGTACGGAAAAAGACAAACAACGCGACTCGAATGTATGATAATCGAAGAGGAGAAGCTGACCATCATCCAGAAACGTTCATCCACAATAACCAGGAGCTGATAATCCATAAACAAATTTCAGGCCATGCCAGGTCAGCAAGTAGGGAAGATTCGGGGGCTATCACGAAACGGAAGTCATTTTGCTGATCATTTATTTTAAAGTAGAGGCGCCCGATGATTAGAAAGGACCGTTTGAAGGCTACGTGACTTTTAAAACCACATCGATCGAATTTAACTGCAACAGGCAGAGGGGTGAGTGGAAAGGCCGAGCCACGATTTGTGTCTAATAACTCCGCTCCAACCAAACTGAACACTTGCAAAAAATGTTTCGCAAATCAAAACCGCCAAGTGTCAGCTGGGTCTCGCGTATGACAGCAAAGTTACTACACAAATCACGGAAGGATTATTCACGCAGCCCGCAAAGCCGCGCGCTTAAAAAGGTAAACGTCACGAAATCCTTGCGTCCCTCAATCATGATCAACTTTTAAATCTGCGCCAACCAACACACGTGAGTCATCAAAGCAAATTTCGCGCGCAAAAATATCAACATCGTCATCATGATCACTGCTTGCCATCCTTTTCCTTCTTAGCCTCCTCTCCCTCATTGACAGTCTGTCCTTCTTCGGTGGTATTGCTGGAAGAGGAAGCGCCGGCGCCTGGGCTGTTGGATGCGGCCATCTTCTTGTAGGCGGCCTCGAACAGCTTGAGCGACTGCTGCTGCATCTGACTGACTGCTTCGCGCAGAGCCTGCGCCGACTCGTTCTCCTTGTTCGCCAACTTCTCGCGCACGCCCGCGATCGTCTCCTTCAGCTTCGCGCACTAAAGCGGACAATTTTTATCCAGGGTTCGGAATGAAAAATTTTGAAAAAAGAACATTTTGAAAAAAAGAGAAAAAAGAAAGATTTTGAGACAAAAAACATTTGCCAAAAGACCCAAACATCTGTTTAAAATTTTTGGGTTTTTTTTGAAAATGTCTTTTTTTCTGTGTCAAAATTTTTCTTTCTTTCAAAATGACATTTTTATCGAAAAAGGACAAAAAAAGACCTTTTTTTTAGAAATTTTGGCCTTTTTAGCAAAAAAAGGACGTTCGTTGAAAAAATACATTTCTTTCTAAAAAGGACGATTCCGAACCCTGTTTTTAACCTATCCATCACAATCAACCTAATCAAGAAGGTATAACAAAATGCAATACAGTGCAACAGGTCTCCATTAGTTCCTGTACTCCAGAGTACTTATGAGAGGTTTAGGAAGAGAAGAACGGTCCCCTCTAGCTAAAAGGAGTTTCTCTTTCGTTGTCTTAAACTACCTACGACAAACTGGCTGCGGATCATGTCTATTTATATACAGCCAACTGTGTTTATAACGCCAGGCTCTATAACGTCGGTCCTTGGCCGGTCCCGAAAAAGTGTACTATGTTTTGTACAGGGGCCAACTGCCTTTATAACGTCGGCGTTTACAACGTCGCTGTCTTTATAACGTCGGTCTTTGGCCGGTCCCTTGACCGACGTTTTAAACACAGTTGACTGTATTTATTAATCTCCCGCCAAGGATCTTGTCATAGGTAGCCGAACGATATTAAGTAAACTCCTTCATCAAAAGATGACTCTAGTCTCCCTTAAACCACACGAAAAAATCATTGCCAACCTCGTCAGCGGGCAGCTGCTCCTGGAACTCGGTCATCTTAGACTCGGTGTCGTGGAGGATGGACTCGCCGTGATTGACGGCCTCGACCTTCTCCTTCTTCTCCGCATCAGCGGTGGCGTGCTTCTCTGCCTCGCGCACCATGTTCTCGATCTGGTCCTTGTTAAGACCACCCGACGATTGGATCACGACTGAAATGAGAGGTTAAAAGTTAAATTACAATCAAATTGATAGGGGTACAGTCAGATTTCAGTAAAGTGATACAAATGCAGATTAATTTCAGTCAAATTGATAGATATACAGTCAGAATTTCTTTTTCAATAACAAAACACCTAGTCTTGATCTCGCAACGAAAAGTTTACGCGCGAAACGAGAATCCTATTGACAAAAAGCCATTTTCCATTGTGAAAAATTTTGCCTGAACAAAACTTAGGAGGCCGAAAACGATCGCTCTAAGCGAAACCGCTATTAAACAATTTCTACAGTATCGACGTGCTCTGAAAAACAGTCAAAACTCACTCTGCTGTTCCTTGCCGGTTCCACGGTCGCGAGCCGATACGTTGACGATGCCGTTAGCGTCGATGTCGAAGGTGACCTCGATCTGGGGCACACCACGCGGGGCTGGCGGGAAGCCCATCTAAATTAAATAATTGATAATAATTCTTTGAGCAGTGCGAATCTCTTCACAGGACCGAAAAACTATTTAAGCATCTCTTTTTGACTTCACTGGAAGGAGAATTAATAGCAGAAATAAAAGTGAACAATGTGGACTGCAACGAATTCAATTATCTTCAATTCTACAATCTAACCGGATAAACACCATTTATACTATAATAAGAACACAAAATCCTAATCAGATCGGAAACTTTTTTGCGAAAGCAGCTCAAGACACTGTTCTCTTTAACAATGCTTCCCAAACGAAGAAGGATACTTTTCAGATCAAAGTAAAATTTTGTTCTAAAATGATGGAAGCTGATTAAACAGTAAACGCTTAATCGCGAACTTCTCACCACATAGGCGTGTCAAACCGTGAAAACTTCAAAGCTATAATCTCGCCAACCGTTAAACTATCGAAAAACGAGTTTAAAACTATACGGATTAACGAGACTGCTTCAAAAGTAAAGCAAACAAAAGTATACTTACGAGTGAAAATTCGCCCAGCAGCTTATTGTCTCCGGCCATCTCACGTTCGCCCTGGTAGACCTTGATCTGCACCTGAGTCTGACCATCCGCAGCCGTGCTGAACACCTGCAAAAGAGTATGCATAAACACTTGAACTGACCCGATCACTACAGCATTATTAAATCACTCGCGATCTTCTTAACTGGTAAAACGCAAAACAAGACCATACTATAAAAATAACCACAACGTTTCGCGTCGTATTTAGAGTAATGATAGAGAATATTAGTAGAGTATGAAATGTAATACTAGCGCATCAAGTCGGGCAAACTGCTTCGAAAGTCGATAGCGCTTCTTTCTATCAATTCAAGCACGTAAAAATCAAGTCTCAGTCATCATTTTTTTTCAAAAGCGAACTCATCTTTGCCGTTCACAATACTCAACTCGATTTCTACTTAATAATCGAAACACGTCGACTGCTATTCGTATGTACAAAAAAGCTTGAAATTACCTGGCTCTTCTTAGTGGGAATGGTGGTGTTGCGAGTGATGAGCTTGGTCATGACACCGCCCAACGTTTCGATACCGAGCGAGAGGGGAGTCACATCGAGCAGCAGAACGTCAGTAACATCGCCGGCCAACACGGCGCCCTATAAATCGTTCAGTCACTGTTGGGGAGAGTGAAAAGACAGCCGACTTTGACATGCAAATAATTTCCTCCTCCCTCAAACTTCTCATAAATATATGAAACCTGTCATTCATACTTGGGCTCGTTTAGGGAAAACAAAATTATCTGCTTTTTCTCTTTCGGTTTAACACTAGCATATCATCCTTGTTCCATGCGTTTGAAAAGAGAATATTTGAAAATTTTCACGAAAGTGGGAGCCTTTGAGCCTCATTCCGGTTCATAATCAGTAAACAAAGAGCACCTGAATGGCGGCGCCGATGGCGACGGCTTCGTCGGGGTTGACGGCCTTGCTCGGAAGCTTTCCAAACAGCTCCTGGACAGTTGATTGCACCTGAAACAGGGGCACATATAAGCACAATACTCGATCGATGAAGCTCTCCATTATGACTACACTGAACTTGAACATTCATTACTATGAAGAATTCGTCGCGGTTGGAAGAAATTCTCAATCAAGAAGAAGCAAACATGGCAAAGTGTGGCAGCTGTCTCATATATACCAGTTCCACTTTCTTAAGGATCCTTTCCAGGTCAAAACAGATATTTTCTAAACCAAAGAGGACCTTTTCCTCGTAGTATTTACATTAAAAAAGTCGTTATTGAACTGAAAATTGTCGTGTCCGAATTTAAACAGTCCATAACAAAGCAAAAATGATCTAACAACAAAGTAACCAAATAAAAGCTAACCTTCGGCATTCGGGTCATGCCACCGACGAGAAGAACCTCGCCGATTTCGCTGGGCTTGACTTCGGCGTCATGCAAGGCCTTCTTGCAGGGATCGATGGTGCGCTTAATGAGGTCACCGACGAGCTGTTCGAATTTGGCGCGCGTCAGTTTAATGTTCATGTGCTTGGGTCCCTGCGCGTCCATAGTGAGATACGGTAGGTTGATGTCAGTCTGCACAGAGGAAGACAGCTCGCATTTCGCCTTCTCTGCCGCCTCGCGTAATCGCTGCATCGCCATCGGGTCCTTCTGCAGATCGACGCCTTGCTGAAAAAACAAAATATAATGAGAACAGTTTACACCGTTTATTAAGAACACAGATTTTGACTGCACAATTATTTGCCCTGTATAAAACATAGAATGCAGAAAATTCGGGACGAACCAAAGCTGACCACAATATACGAATCACCGCAATAAACGAAATATACTGCACATTTCGTCGCTCTTACACTTTTCTATACAATAAAGAAAATTCCGTGATCAATTCTTTTAATTGTTACTGTTAATTATTTTATTTCGCACATGTAAGACAGTACATAATACGAGGGGGGATTAAATGAAAACAATGATTTAGCAATAGACTGGGGTACTACGAAATTATCGTTTTCATTTGATCCTTCTTCGCATTTCAAACCAGCACTAAATGTGCATCTACAAACTAACCTCTTTCTTGAATTCCTGCGCAAGATATCTGACGAGAACGTTGTCAAAATCTTCGCCGCCAAGGAAGGTGTCGCCGTTGGTCGACTTCACCTCGAACACACCCTTCTGGATTTCCAACACGGAGATATCGAAAGTGCCACCGCCCAAATCGTACACGGCGATACTGCAAACACAGAGTAGGTATATTGACTAGCCTATGTCTATGCTTAAGCCTAAATTTAGACATAAGCATATCCTTCACTTAAGCCAAAGGTAAGTCATTATCGCTAAAAGACCTTATTCTTAAAAGGACCTAATAATAATAATAAAAACTCCTACCAGTGATTTATAAAAGATAGAGCCATTGAGGCTGACATAACCCATTACGATCACAAGCTCGCGCCCGTTACGAGGTGCTCTCCTCTCTTATTTTCCATAGTATCATTGTAATCCGGAAGCGTGCGTGCACGATACGGCCTATCCCCCCAATAAGGTCTGGAAACAGTTTGTGGTACCTCTCTCGCTCTCTGGTTATTTCCCGCCCACCTGTTCTCCAACCCTCTTCATACATCCCCCTTTACATCCCAAACATTACCCATCTCCCCCTACCCCTACGTGCAATCCTCAACAGCGTCAAAAATCGACTGACATTTTGTCTTCCGCTTTGTCAAGGCCGTAGGCGAGCGCGGCGGCCGTCGGCTCGTTGATTACTCGCAGAACGTTCAAGCCGGCGATCTGACCGGCGTCCTTGGTCGCCTAAAAATAGTGACGCGATTTGCAAACGGCTTAGAGATTTCCATTTCAGATCAAATGAGATTTTCGTTTCATGACTGATATTATATCGCGCGTACTTTCTTTGGATTCTTACTTTAGCGATATATTTCATCAATGCCTTGATTACTATTTAAGCTAAAGTATGCGATAATAAACCGGTCGAATATCACACGTTCAACTCGGCGAAAACCGCGTCTTGCAAAATATCAAGACTTTCTTCGAGAAACAAAATGAGACGCCAATCAACGAAAAATGCGGATGGGAACCAACCTGTCGCTGAGAGTCATTGAAGTAAGCGGGGACGGTCACAACGGCGTTTTTGGCGGCGGTGCCGAGGTACTGTTCGGCGGTCTCCTTCATCTTCATGAGGACGAAAGCGCCCACCTGCGACGGCGAATAAACCTTTCCTTGAGCCTCTACCCACGCGTCACCATTCGACGCCTTAACAATCTTGTACGACACAGACTTCCTGAAAAAAGATGGTTTATCGCTAGTCGTCATCGCGTCGTGAGATTTTGTACTTGAATCTAAGAAACCATCATCCTCTTTTTTGAGAACATATTCCCATCTTTGAAACAACTCTAAGATGTCCTGCTCAAAGAAACTGGTAGGATATTAGTTGAAATTAAAAAGTGACATTACTCTTGCTAAAATTCAATATTTCCCATTTCAGATAACATGACACGGTTCGGGCGCCGTAGCTTAAATAACACCACTCAGTCACGTGATTAACTACTAGAAACTTCTAGGAGCTTTGCAGATATTCAATCTTGCGCACAGTTAATCGATGATATAGCCTTATCTGTCTTTAAAAGTTTTAATCTAACACTACCTACAATTGTTTGCCTATCTATCAGTACTTTTCGATGTGTTCTTTTCCTTCCATCAATTCTAAGCGACACATATCGAATCGACTGCATGAGAAAACACTTACAAATCCTTCTGAACTTCGGGATCTTCGAATCGGCGTCCAATAAGTCGCTTGGTAGCGGAAAGGGTGTTGGCAGAGTTGGTGACAGCCTGTCGCTTTGCAGGCGCACCAACTAACCGTTCGCCATCGGCTGTGAAGGCAACGACAGAGGGGGTAGTTCGAACACCCTCGGCGTTCTCAATGACCTGCAAACGAGAGCGATTCGAATAGGCAGCGGTGGAAATATACTACGAAGTTCTTTTACTGGATCTTTCTTCATAATTCGTCACTGTTGCGTACCATATCGTCAAATTAGCATTCTAACTGAATGCAGAGATGATGAAACTGAATGGATAGGTGACGAAATATGATGAAATACCCTGTACATATCATTCCAACTTTTAAAAGGGTACTTTCAAAGGCATACAGGACACATTTTTCCATCTCCGCTAGGACATTTTTCATGTTAATTTTAATTGGAAAATGTCTTCTTTGATAAGAAAAATGTCGTTACTTCAGTGAAAATGGTATATACTGCGTGATTCGGATATCTTCGCCATTTTCCACCCTTCCAAGCGAACGAAAACTGCCTTTAAACAACATTTGACAACTTGAAAGCTAGATTAACTCGTTTCTGTATGATACTGTAAATAAACGAATAAATCATGCCTCATCCTGTTCTATACTTCACCAAATAGGCGCAACAAAGAACGCCGTGATGCGAATAAAATGAAAACTCGGCCTAACCTTGGCTTGCTTGCCTTCCATAACCGCCACACAGCTGTTTGTAGTTCCCAGATCAATACCAATAACAGCACCGCGCACCTTATCCGACCTGAAAGCAAAGCATTATCAAATGATTTTTAACTATAAGTTTTTAATTCAGCTTTTTAAGATCAAGTTTAACGCGTTTAATAAAACTGAACTGAACTGTTCACATTCCAACTAAAAGGGACAGTTGGATTCTTGATTTTTAGGTTTAAGATAAAAGCGTTGTTGTTCGAAACTTGAGTTTAAAATTAAACGAGTAATACAGCCAAGCGCATCCAAGTGATCCCGTAAAACTAAACCAAATGCCACTAAACTTTACTTATTAGTCTTAACCTGATAGAACACATTAAAGTAAGAATCAAGCTATAATAAAGTATAACCGTTTCGACTTCGTTTCTTAACTGTAAGTCCCAAGCAAGTGTATGTTACGAACAGAGTAAAACCGAAAACAATTGAAACCAACATTCCCCCTCTCATTTTTATCCAATGAAGCCATGAAAAGATATAATTACACAGAAAAGGTACAAATTTCTTACTTGAATCTTCTCACGGAGGCATGGCTGTTGCGGCAGGCGAGTAGACTAGACTGGCTGTTGGAAGCGGCAACGGCCGATCGGAACACACTGACTGCGGCTTGTCTCATCTTCGTTAACTGTTTATTTCTATTTTTTTTATTTTCTTTAATCAACGACGATAGACTGAATGAATGATGCAATAGCACCAACTTATTCAACGCGCGACCGAGTACAAGTGAATATTCTAGAAGTTCACGTACGTGCACATTGCGATATTTAACTGTGGCACTTTCGTTGCGTAGTTTTACTTCAATACCTTAAAGAAAATGATACGTTGTCTAGTTGTCTGACGAAATTCTACCGTACTTCAGGTTGATCGTACTGGGACGCAATATTCTCATTTGTGATGTTTAATTATAAAGATGGCATTAGTGCCATGCTATCGACTCCAGAATCGAATGTGGGTATCCATATTCAAATGGTGGGTTCTATGTTGAAAAGATTATAAATTCAAATTTAATCATGTTAAGGAAAGAAAACAAGTACAGTCATGAGAGACACAAATAACATGTGGACTGAGAACGAGAAAAAGATGGATACCGACAATCGAATAGCCATATTGCAGTTATTTCAACATAATGGCAATGATGAAGAATAGAAGGACAAGAGGACAATCGCTCTTTCGTACTATTTCTGCTTCAGCCGACCAGCTGCCCCTGTAATCTCCTCGATTGCGTACTGACAGAAAACTTTATTACAAGGGAGATTATCTGATTTTGAAGCAAAGCGTATAATTGGCGAACTCGAGCAGATATACTTTGAAAATCGTGCCATATAAGGCAAGCAAGTGTGCAATATGACAATATTGATACAGTAAGTGAATATTGGCGATCTCATGTTGAAAATGTTTCTTCGTAACGAAAGCATGCTGACCTCAAAGAGTATTACTGTGCTATAAGAGGAATGACACTGCGTCAACTGCTACCAACCGGTGCCATCCATCGTTACGTTACCACCTAGTAGTCTTATCTCAACCTCTTCTAAAAATGTCGAAAATCGCTGCCAATCACATTCGACTTCAAGTGCAAGTTACTATTCGGTTGTTGTATAGATACAACCGCGCTTCTGGTATTCTTATCCTCCATGACTGATTTCACCTTCTTTAGTGTGTCAGCGATCATTTTTGACGACGCTTTACGATACGGCGGCATGATCAGTAGAATCATCAAGGCGTCGCAAATTGGGTTCAGTGATATGAGAAAGATGCCCACATACGAGATATCGTAGAGCATTTGCAGATAACTGGGCGTTATTTTCCATCCATTACTGACATACCAGTTCAGCAGATTATTAGGCAAGTATCCAACTCCAGTATTCAGCAGCGGAATGAAAACCTGCGTCATGGTGACAAGCGCGACTTGATACGTCTCCTTAACTTTTGCCAGATTATCACCTGTACTATTTTTCTTACTTCGAATTGCCTTGAAAACTGTTGTTGCGTTCATTAGCAGAATGATCGCCCATATTAGAGGGTAGTAGTTACTCTGTAGAATAAAGTCTTCAGAGAAATCGACTGCTGCACGAAGCCACTGAAAATCATCGGCACCTATTAGTTTGTACGTGAGCGTTATGAAATTTCATCTTCATAACTTTATTATTGGTTATCATGGGACTTGTCTCGTGAAACTGTTGTATACAGCTGACAAATTACGTAATAAAACTTTAAAGGATTCAACCTCCCACTTCTCTCGCATAATTTTTGATCGTGATCATTTCTTTCGAAGTGCAGTAATTTCGTGGTTATATGAATACGGGATTATTGAAATGGAGCAAATAATGGGCATCTTGAAGCACACGCTATTTATGAGGTTTATATAGATTTCCTATCTTTGGCTAAAGTTATGATGCATACATAAATGTGAATTGAGGCAAATTGGTTGTTTGCGATCGTTGTTAATGAGAGAGGTCGGGGGAAAAGATCTTTTCTAACACCGATTCGGAATGCGGATACATACCGGTAGTCCATCGTAGCCAATCCACATCGGTTTTGAATGGTTGCACCATGACATTGCACGTTCCTTGTCATGAGGGTAGGACGTTACACGGAACCACGTAACTATACCGTAGTATAAAGCAATCAGGTCGACAACCAAGCAAAATATCGAAAACTTGAATCGGTTGAACCATTGGTGCGAAAATATGGGGAAAAAAACGCAACACAACCGGTGAATTGAGGCCGGCATCAAAGCAAGTGGTACAATCGCTCTTATTAAATGATAGTGCATTGATTCGTATATCATGCACAGGAACGGGTCGCTGCGTTTTGCGTTGATATAGAACTGCCAGAAATAGCCGATGAAAAAGTAAAAAACAGCAACCATTATGTCGATTGCGACAAGGTTGCCAATGTAGACATTGAACATGCCCTTAACATGTCCGGCGAACATTAAGTACAGCACGAGAGCGCATAAGAGTGCACCAACAATACTGACAATAAAAAGAAGAGATGGAATAGTGGCTTCAATAAAACTCAGACTAGTAAGGGACATTTTGAAAGATAACGTCGATACAACAGTTTTTTGGTGTTACTAGAGTAAGGCAAATGGTTTATTTGCCAAAGCTTCCGTTTTACGCAGTACTGCTATATTAGACTACTGTTTTGATAATAATTTTTCTACTTGTCCATACACCAAGATGGCGGATTTTTGTGGTTTTTGCAACAAGATCCAGGATGAACTTTGAACAGCATTTAGCGTTATGAAGTAGAGCGTATCATTCTGACTGCTTTGCCACGAAAGGGCCATTATATCTTTGCTCCGTTGCCACGCTCAATTCCCATAGAGATTATTTTGATTGACTCACTTTTGCTTGTGATCACTCATTAAGCATAGCTTTTGCGCGAGAATAGTGAAAGTGAGGGCTCAGTGGGCAGGCAGGTGAACACTGATGTCCAGCTTCCTTTGTCTTGCTCTAGACAGTTTTAGATTGCTGCTCGATAATGGTATTGAAATGTCAGTGATTTCACTTTAGGGTCCAGAAACCGACATCACAAATAGTGAAACTATTCGTGAACAAGCGCAGTAAACTTTTACATGCGTAAAAGAAATGAAGGAGAGCCTAATATAAACACTTTTGCTACATCTTTAACTAAAATGGTATTACATCTTTGCAAAAGTAATTTTAATGGAGCCCTATTTCAACACGATAATGTGCATGCAAAAAGCTAATATAAAATTGAATATACTATGAATTCTGTTGCTTTGTTCAACTTAATTCTACCACACTAATTAGATTTCAATCCAAACTTATTTTTTACAACGCAGCTTTTAGAAAACGGAAAAAGCCAAAAATCAAACGAGTGATTATTTGGCAACTCTGACAAATGGGTGAAAATCAACGCTTGGATCAGCTGAAAATCCTATCAGGGAATTTTTTTCATATAAGGAAACAGTCTATTGCTGGATGAAATGCTCGTTAAGCGGCGATGAAATGGATAGCTCGAACATGCACCTCAAAAATTGCCTTATTTAAGTGAGCGTCAGAAAGATGTGTCACTAATACAAGTCATGTAGAGACGATAGGCGTTAGCAATTCTTTCAGTACTTTTGGATCTTTGTACTCCAACGGTGTATTTGAAAAGGTAGGCTGAGGCGCTAACTTTGATATGAAGCATCCGTCCGCAGCATGCAGCGACTGTAGTATTACGCGGCGCCACCTGAGCTCTATTATTTCAGTCAACAGCCGTCTACTACATGTATAATAAGCTGCGTAGCGTTGCCATACGTTTCATTCGGTCCAAGCGTCTCATGCCAAAATGCCTCTATTAATGTCTCGTCTTTACCGGTCGCGTTAACAACGATTATAAGAGCGGACACTAGTCCAGCTGGTAACACGCAGCAACGCCACTGCGTAGGAGAGGGGAAACATGCCTGGAGGACAGATGATACGCTACCGGTATTTGTGAAACGAGAACATAGGAATATTTAGATATTCTTTAGGAATTAGTTTGCTGCCTTTTTAGGTAAGGAAGGCTAAGTTAAGCCGAGCATGGCGAGCCTTTAGCGAGACTTTGGTTGAATAAGGTAAAGGTTAGTTGTACGAACGGTGTATTATGATCAATGTCTTTCCTCAATGCCTATCCTTTTCTGCTTTGCGTTGTGTGCGTTGATGTGTCGATATATTTGTCTGTTTCGACATATTACGTCTTTATCCTTTTAAGTAATGTACTTGTACGTACTTCCCAGTTTATTAGCAGCAGAAGTCAGCAGCTGGCTCATTTCACCGAACCATTCTGCTCAGAGTGGGCTGTGCAGTACAAAGATATTTAATTTTTACGCGAAGAGATCAGTTTGTGAAGATTTTCTGCGAAAGAATCTAGTAATCTGATTTCAGAAGTCGCTTTAATTGTGCTAACAAGTGCTCAATTGAATAATCAGCCAACTGAATTTTTCATAAATGTAGAAAAACCGTTACAAGCTGCAACACAGAGTATTAAGGTACCTGTGAAGGCAGTTATCGCTATACTATTTTTGATGGACAATATATTCTCCTAAACTTCTCACAATCAATCATGGGACAATGTTATAGTAAATCTTCTAAGAAAGATGATGGCTATAGTCTCAATCAGAATTCTGACAAGGCTGATAATATTAACATGGAGACAGCGCAGATAAGCATAGGTGGAGAAAAAGAAAATACGCCAGTTCCCGATCAACAGACAGAAATTTCTGCCTTAAAAACAGATGAAATTAAAGTTATACGTGTTCATGCGGCACTGCAGGCGAGTGGAAATCCTGTAGACGCTGACTTTATTTCGAATCAATCTTCTGATGGGGCTGAAAATAATGTCACTGAGGTAACGCAGATTACCCCAGCTGCTGGAAAAGAAAACGACCCAGTAAACAATTATCAGACAGCAATTTCTGACTATAACGCGGAAGAAAATATAGATGTACTTGCTCTGGACCCACTGCTGTTCAAAGGAAATCGTGTGGACGATGATTGCTTAAGAAAAAATCTTGTAATCCTTTGCGAAAACATGGATGCAGCAGAAATTTCAGTTCATTTGGAAAGCAAAAATATCTTCACACGTGCGCAAGCTGATGAGATACGAGTGAGTATTTTTCATGTTTTTTAAACATCTTTCATTTTCTTTTTCAGGCTGCAGAAACAGCTTATAAGGTAAATCAAAGACTTATTGACTTGGTGAGGAAGAGAGGGCCAAAAGCTCTCCTTTGCTTTTTGAGCGCTTTGGAAGAAACGGGACAACGGCATCTGGCTGAAATGCTATGCACACCGCAGAGAAAATCAAATGAAAGCTCCTCGTCGTTCCAAAAGTAGCGAAATATTTTATTTTGTTGCTCTATCAGTCACCCTATTTTGGGTATGAGTAGAGTATTAAAGAAGTGCGTCCGTACAGCCCGACCCTCATAAAACGTTTTCGTACAGAGTGGGTCAAAAAAGTCTTTGCTCGCGATTTCGTTAAAAATGAGCGGATTTCCCTGGACTTGAGCTTAATCGTTAGGCTTTGGCCTAAAGATTCATAGGGCCGAGTTGAGTTTCAATTGATTTAGGGGGAACGGCTACAGTAATCCAAAAACCTATCTGAAAAGCACCTATTCTTGAGTCGACTTTGACTACTTATCACTCAATTGCCATTAATAAAGGTGACTTCAAACTCGTCAAGGCTCTTCTGACCAATTTTGTAAATCTATTGCAACATTGAATTGCTTTGGGGCACAACCTTATCCTGAGATATTCGAAAAAACCTTTTAAGTCGAAATAATTGCTCAAGTTTGAGACCACAGATCTCGGCAATAAAAGCAGTTTTGCCGTTTCCAATCAACTGATATTTTGTTGTCCCTCAGTATTTAAATTCGCACTTGTCTCATGTTAAACTCATTGATAATTAACATTTAGAGTTCAAAAATCATTAAAAGAGATGTATTTGCAAAGATTTCGCAAAACGAATCCTTTCTCATTGCCTTTTACATTTGATATTGAAAATACATGGGTTTCTTTGGCGCTAAAAGAAGAAAAGAATGATTCACAAGCAATAGAAGTTCATGCAAAACTGCTTGAGCAAGCATTCAAAAAAGCCAAAATGCTGATAATCGAAGGTAATCCAGCGACTGGAAAAACATCTCTCATGCGACGGCTCGCTTATGAATGGGCAATAGGCAAAAAAGAATTGTCCAATTTTGATCTATTTATTTATGCTGAATTTCGTGAAGTGCGCGAGCAACCGTTTGAGACTGTTGCTGATTTAGCGATCCAGTTTAACAAGAAGTACAACAAATTTATTGAAAGTGACAGTCTTGAATATCTTAAAGTTTTATTAGGCAACAAGAGATATTGTGAAGAGCAAAAGATTTTATTACTACTAGATGGTTATGACGAATCATCTTTAGATGAACAGTGCAAAGAACTGAGTACGTTTATTAAGTCAAATGCAATTGAGAGTCCGCTTATGTTTCATGTTGTGCTTACAACAAGACCAGGTTACTTATCAATGTATCGTGGAAATGATGGAAGGTATGTATTTGCTGAGGTACTTGGTTTTATATCAAAGCAACAGAAAGAAAAATACATAACCAACCACTTTCTTTCAAAAATGGAGATTGATAACAACGAAAATATTGCAGCAGTTCACCATTTACTGGTCAATAATGAAAATTTGAACAAACTCGCTGAAACACCTTTGTTTTTAACATTCATTTGCCTGGTGCATGAAAGAATTGTCGATGGCACACTTCTGGAATTGTACTGCAATATCATATGGTGGCTCATTAATAGACATCAACACGATTATCCTGATCGTGATATTCCATCTAATTTCGGATTTCAAGATGGTTCCGATGATAAGTTTGAAACCATTCAAGAGCACTACCTACATTTCCTACAACTTCATTGTCTTAGCAACATGGCATTGCACAATTTACAGCAGGACGTATTCAAACAGTCACATTGGGAAGAATTCAATCTGCAACCTATTATTGAACAAGTTGGATTGTTGAGAAAAGAGAAAAAATACGACAATTCATTCAAACTTATATCTACATTCCACTTTCCACATAAAACTATTCAGGAATTTCTTGCTGCATTCTACTGCTTTTATTCAAATGTTCCGACAAATAAATGGTTCTTACCATGTTCTAAATTAAATACATCGAACATGAAGGAATTCGAGAGATTTCTTTTACGAATCGCTTTATCTGACAAAATGCCGTTAAATGCAGAGAAACGCAGTCATTACTTTGGGATAATTACTGACATTCATCTTGATATCACATTTGAAGTATTTAACACTTCAGCTGGCTTCAATCACAAGCTGCTAAATTGGTTCCTCTCTCAGTGCAAAAACGTCCAAAACGTTACATTGAAAGGCGAACAAAAGACTGTAAGAAATGCACGAAACATGTCAGCTAATATATCTCCACACAGGAAATCAGATAGCACATCCAAAATGTCTAATCAAAAAGTTTTCTCATTTAGTGAATTGATGAAGCTCAGCTCATTAGCATTTGAATACAGCACATTTGAAGCCAATTCTCTGTTGTCCATCACAAACTGTCCATCTCTTAAGAATCTAAAATTTAGTTACTGTAGTATTGAAAACGGCACACATCTTGATTTTGTGACACTGCCAGCACTCGATAATGTGGATTTTTTTAAATGCACATTTGAAACCAATTCTCAGCTGTCCTTCAAAGACTGCCTATCTGTCAAAAATCTTATATTCATTGTCTGTAACATGAAAAGCAGCATAAAGTTTGTTATTGGAACATCGTCAGCAATCGATAATGTGGAATTTATATTATGTGAAACACATCTGGCAACATGGCAGTCATTTACAGATGCCATAAGGAACAGTTCTGGCAGATGCTTGAAGCTTTCTGCTGATTATATTGTGGAAGGAATCTATCCTGGATTTTTGCATTATCTGCAAAAATGTGAACGAGTTGAAGAAATCTATATTACAGATAGTTTGTTTTTGAATCGTAATGAGGAAGAAGTAACTGCGAATTTAGCAGAAATAGCAAGAATATTACCAAAACTCGAGTGCATTATTATTATTTTGGATGCTTATAGCAGAAAACTCAAAGAAGAGAACAAAGAACGAATTGAGAAAGCTGGCCAAGAAAGAAATCCTGACTTTTCAATCAAATACATGGAAGAGAGCCTACCCGGAGCTGAAGAAGCAAACAGGGTCAATGTATGTTAACAGATTTCATTATTCAGCGCTATTTCTCAGCTGCCCTATTAAAAAAACGTCTCCCCAAGTGATATTTATTTTGCTAACTAGGAGAAATTTACCATAAATGTGCTGAAAACTGACTGAATAAGTATTTCCCTCTCCCTTTATGCGCTTTCATACATCTTGCGTCTTCGTCCCGCCTTTAATTATCATGATATGGGGAGACATTACGGTTCAGTGAGTAGATGGCAAAAAATTCAACTGATTGACTAAAGCATCATGCCTTGACAGCAGAATTTTGAGTTTCTCAAAAGCTTTAGATTAGAGGGCAAAGACGACCACGAATTCACGAAATAACAATGATGGATTGCTGATTGTCAATACTAATGGACCATTGGATGTCTTTCAGGAATTTAAGGAAAATGGCTGAAACACACTGAAAACGAAGTGAAAATGAGAATATGAGAAAGAGGTGTGTGTTGGCAAAGGAACCAGATCTGTTGAGAAGATGTGAGAGAAAGAAACGTAAGATTACGCTGCTAAAGGAAAGAACATGCACCAGCTGATTGCAAGATCTGAGCGTCCAAAAATAACACTTTGCAGAAAAGTTCAATACTGCATCAACCCACTGTCTCCAACATCGGACAAATTCTGTACTCATAGACACAATGTACCATGCTGATCTGTATCTAGCCGCATTTATATAAAAGAATTCAAATGAAAGAGATCATACTAATAAAATGTTATCACTGCTTAAAGCTGTAATTTGGTTGATGAAGTCTTGCAAAATGTCAATGTATCCCCCTCTCCATCGCAACCTACTGCAGATTTAAACAATAAACAGTATAAGGTCATAACAAAACTCTCATTGTGAAAGTTTATGTCCTAATAAATTCGTATTTTTGAATTTCGATATACCTGAACGAGTGAATGGAGAACTGGTGAGGCTGTAGGTATTAACACTCCAAGGTACAGAGGTATTTCATATCCTGCGCACAGTAGTTGAGCGGTTATTCAGGTTGTCGACATTTCTCGGAACATTATTCTTGATGCTCGCTACTAATTGAAGAAAGCGAACACGAAATGGTCGTATAAGTCCGATTGTCAGCCAAGGATTAGCGGCGCTCGATAGAAGATATGGCGCATAGAGCAGTCGATTGATCCACATGGGTGTAACAGGCAGAAGCATCTGTCCTGTGGTAAGGACTGCAACAGGAGTCACTGAAATGAGATAGGTATTGTACTATGGTATTGTTTTTGAACGATACTATGCATTTCTTGAATTTAAAGATTGCAAAAGCTTTTGAAGCTGGAATTTATTTGTGCTCTTAATGTCCAGAACCAGCTTATTACACGATGATGCAGTTACTGTTGAACCCAGCTGTGAGAAAATGATATTCAATACAATTTATCTGCATTGGAATTTTTATTTGTGGACTCCAAACATGTGTTCATTTCTTAAATTCTGATCGTAGATATTGTCAAATTTAAATATGAAATAATATGTTAACATAGAATCTCAAATGATCACGTTTCTATGAATTTATTTATGCCATAAGTCGTAATTTCCCGTATTACTGACTTCTCATGCGCGTTTTGACATAGTTTAGGGCCTGAAAATGTTCAAATATCTCTTAAAGCCGGTTTTAGCCCCACTGAAGAGCTATACGATTGAGTGAGAAATGAGTCGAACAGTAGGCGTACCAGTGAGCAAAGGAAGCAGAGTGACGAACTTCATCACACGCATAACGCCACTCGTATAATCTACTGACTCTCGGCTGTTTCTGGTTGTTGTCTGACTCTTTAACCACTTGACCAATCGATAGTAGTATATGGCTGTGACCATTAATGAGCCAATGTAAACGGAAATCGCTAAAAACTCGTAGCTGAGAAAAAGTGGAACCGAGGTGAACTTTTTGGCACCACAAAAGCCTGTCGGATCTTCGCCAAATGCTTCATTCAACATGAGCGGGAGGTTCAAAATGACGGTCACGAAGCACCAACCGACAATAAGTGGTAGCGTCCTACGCTCTGCGAATATGGCGCTGCCGATTGAAAATGCTGAAATGATATGCAACTACAACACTGTATGCTTCAATAATAACCGTAATCAATCTTCTTCTTCTTACATATATAATTACTCTTGTCAGTGTGTCTGTGTGTGTGTGTGTGTGTCACAGCAAGCTCCGCCTTAATACGTTCTGATTGGCCCGAACCCGTTTCGAGCGTCCCCTCGTGGCGAGCGTCGGAAACTGTCCTTTCTTAGTACGGGCCGAGTCCCCATCGTTGCAAACGTCGAGATCTGCGCGTTCTTAGTACGGGTCGGGGCCCCCTTTGAGGCAAGAGTTGGAGTCTGCCAGGTCCTAATCCGATCCGGGCGCCCTCTTCCCGTGAACGTCAGAAACTATCGAATTTCGTATCGTTTAACGGTTAAGGGTGGTAAGCAAGGAAGTTTGGAGCGCGCGAGAGGGCCAGACAGAGCCGCAGATCGACCAATTAAAAATGAAAGTGACACACATGATCGCCGTAGAAAATAAAAATAGACGCGAATTCACTGCGCCTGAATGTGAATTATCGTGCTTTCAAATTTTATGGACAAACTAGCAGACACGGGGAAGATTTGCACACCGTGGAAAGTTTCCACGGGTCTGCTAGTGAGATTTATTGCTTCATATTCCTGATCTCTTGGCGCGTACTGATGTATGCATTGTCTTTCTTCGATCGCGCTGGCCATAGCAAAAGGGTGAACTTTAGTTCGCTACCTGCTTCTCAATCGTAGCGGTTGCTCGCCCCTTTGAGGTCTGTCTCATTTTCATCATTCGCTTTCATCCTCCTACCCTTTACATTGATCTCCGTCAATAATTGGTTTCATCGCACAATAAAGCTGCAGTATCAAATCTTTTGGGAGATCATTATCCGACTGTTACTCGTAATGTCTAAAATGAAGGCGACGAAATTTTCATATTGCTATCTTACCCAGTGAAATTTATATGCCCTTTCAAACACGGAACACTGATTCAGAGCATGTTCCATATCGTTGGGACCCAGAAATAGGGACAATTGTGAGCGTGACATGGTTATAGTCAGAGATGCGTATAAGATCCCAGATCACTTGACACCCAAATCTTCGATTCTACATAAATTTGCGTCCTCTATTCAATATTACTTACTTTTAATTATTCACTTTCGCTGGATACTTCCTCTTATTCT
This sequence comes from Plectus sambesii, assembly GCA_002796945.1. Taxonomy (NCBI): domain Eukaryota; kingdom Metazoa; phylum Nematoda; class Chromadorea; order Plectida; family Plectidae; genus Plectus; species Plectus sambesii. The sequence continues at coordinate 54,348 of NIUQ01000038.1, forward strand.
AATTACACCTACCAGTATGAGCAAATTCATGCTCCACGATTACACGGTCAAAAAGAAAAAAACTAACCGGTTGATTGCGAAATTGTACTAATTTTATAGTAGCGAGCGGCGGCAATTAGCGCCGGGAAACCCAGACTACATGTGCCTGTACTGATGACGAACAAACCAGCCACTGCACATAAATGCCGATTATCAGTCGAACCATACCAAAGCGCGTAGGAGTCAGCCGAATGCGCCATACAATGGAGTAAGTCGGAAAGACTAAATCCTAGCAAGAGCCAATTATCAGCATTTTTACGAAGAGAGGGAGTCGTCAGTGTGAGAGTGATTAGAAACAGATTGCTGGTGATAGCAAAGAGGGAAACTATCAGGACGTAAATTGCGAACAAGTGTGCAGTATTTCCATAAAATTCGTACAAATAATCGAACGTCGTGTCGTTCACCATCGTATGGTGACTGCGTTCGCAGATTGTGAATAACAAGGCTGCTTTACAAGTTTTTATTCCGTAGCAGCCAATTCCCTTCTCGGTCAGTCCACTTACTAAAGATTTTCGTATTTGCTTTATTCAAAGTCATTTCTTTAGAAAAAGGCGATTGTATTTGATCAAATTAAGACAACAAAGTTCATTACAGCTAATTCTTTGGAGATTCAATTATTATGCGGATTCTGCCTGAAAATTATGTTCTTTATCGCCACAGAGCAGAACGCTACTGTGCACAATATAGATTTAAAAAAACTTTTGTTAATATGAAACAGAGTAAATTTTCCTTCACTTTATGTTTTGTGCATCGACATGCAATAATACTACAAGCACGTAACATTGCTATGTATGCGCCCTAACAAGAGCTAAAATTCACTTCCCAACGAAGCAGGTGTCAACAATTTCTTTCCGAAGATTTAGAAACATAGCCCAATGCAAGCATGTCAAAAATCAATGTGACGCCTGATCAGTGATCCAGTTATTTTTCAGGAATCGTACAAGTCTTTGGCACAACAAGCTCTTTGTTCAATTTCAATAAACACGGGTTCTGTACGATCATCTGTACTGTGTAATTGCTGATGTCTGCTCTTGCTTTGGTTAATTACCACTTTGTCAATGGTTTTAATTTGTGCACTGTGCGTTAATTGCAGCTGTATGCGTTACGCCTAGCTCAGTCTGTATGTTTGCTGCATGATTCACTGGGTTCGATTTTTTACAGATTTATGAGTGATAAAAGAAAGTAAAAACAGACGAAGACCGACCTGATGTTTTTTACCCAAAAATATTAAAAATCGAAGTACCGTCAATATATTGTCTGAAACAGGCTGTTCGCATAGAATCACAGTAAGCAGTTCCTGAACAGATATGTGAAACATTAGTACGGCAGACAATTAGCCTTATCGGCTGAAGTTATCGGCGTCCTTAGGCGCAGTAGAACTTTCAGCTCATCCAGCCACACATAGCAAGCCTCAACATTTTTTTCTCGTCAAAAAATATCATCGACATTTTCATCGCAATATTTTGACCAAAAATCGACCTTATCAAGGCGCTTTTGAAATATGGAATGTCATTATAGAGTGAAAATTTTTATTTTCAATGTAAACCAAACAGTAGTTTGTATGACTTTTGCAAGCAGCCAAGCATGATGTCATCGGGACGATCTGATTTGTCACGAGTAAGGTAGAGCAGCTGGTTCGGGTATGTGTTTACGGCGTCTCTTTTTATTATTTATAATAAGCCACATCCCACGCACTTCAAACAATTCGTGTTTACTGAAGGAGACGAGCTTGTTATCTATGTGCGCCATTTCGATGCAGCGTAGAGTGGCGTGTTTCACTCGCCTAAATAATCGACAACCGCTAACCACGACGTGTCCTCGTACAGCGTATACCTTGGATATCTGCCAATAAATTACTGTGAGGAAAAGACTGGTGATCCAAACCGACATTTTTTGCATCATCCTGTATTCAATGCTGAATCGCCTTTGCTCGAGGAACAAAAGACCGTAAACTATTATTAATATACCAATCCGCAGAAATGAGGGTATGGTAATGTATTTTCAATTTGTAACATTTATTCTTTATTCATATTGAGTATGGGTGCGGAAAAGGCGATATTCCTAAATCTGCTCTCCAAAAGAGCAATTTTTCGTCGACACATTTTCTCATTATAAAGTAAAGTTCCATTCGTCTCCCAACCTGCCGACACGTCATAATTTCGGTAAAGTTCCAGAACATTATCTCCCGCTTAGTAGATCCCAGCGAAGGCACATCTCTGAACTTAAACAAAAATTTGTTCTTCGTCATAAAACATATTGTGAGTTGTTTTTGATGTGTTATGTTTCGTAAATTTGCTGGCATGAAAGTGTGTATTGCGTTTTTAGACAGTTCGATAGCAGCGCTCAGCTCGGCAATTTACGCGAATGGCGGAAACTCCAAAGTAAAGTTTATATAGTTGACCCAGTGTCATGCCTATTCCAAAATTATTGTAAGATCACGAAAGTACATGCGGATTCGTTTTGAATAATCTATCTTAATCATCATTTTTTCTTTTATTATAATCAATATCTTTGTTTCTAATTATTTCTAAACCTCTTTAGACAACAAATCTTAAATATTCAGTTTCTTATTAAATGATAGTTCGTTAATCTTTATCCACTTCTTTACGTATTTCGTATCATCCACATACTGAAGAATGGCACTACGTTAAAATTTATTAGCTGAAAGGGATTAGTTATAATTTCGAGCGAATTTTGCAGCAGCACCTTCTCCAGCCACAATCACGAAGGCAGGAATGTCAACGGGCAAGTCATTGGAGGAATCGTCGTTCTAGGAGATTATCATGCTGCTGGGTAATAATATGAATTGAGCACTTGCTCGTTGATAAATTGATACCAAAGTGGTACTCTGGCAAAATAGAACCCCAATTACGTTTATTCGACAAGTTAGTATGGATAACGTCGCCGTTGAATCATTTTGTTTATTGAGTAATAAATGAATTTCGCGACAAGCATGATTTTTGGGATGAATCTGTCAACTCTAATATTTCACATGGAAAATGACCGTGAACATATCTGGTAAACAGCAGTAGTTGCAAATTGTTTGTTGCACAATCTATACTACCTGCTAGAAGGTTATGAGTTGACTTTCCTAGCCGCCCTGTTGATCACTCGTTCGTTTTTAGCAAGTAATCGATAAGAAAGCAAGAGAATTGTTTTATCCCGCGGATTGCAAGTAAACAGGATATAACACTTTAAAAATACGCCCACATGGCATTCCATATTCTTGAATATTTTCGTTTTAACTGACCTAGCTATGGCAAAATTCGTTTACTGTAGTTCAGGAAAAAATGAACTGCATCCAACCCTATGACCCGCAGTAGCAAAGTATACAGGTCTGAATTCATCAAGTACAACTCCCTTTAATATTATGATCCTCGAAGTATTCTTTTCGAACACGAAAATACAAACAAACTCATTTCAAAAAATTTCTTCTTATCAACATTGCTCTTTTCTTATAAACAATGTGACTATTTATTACTTTACTCAAAATAGTTTTTAAATTAAAATCTGCATATATATTTGAAATGATTTTTTAGCCAATCTCCCTCGATTTCTTCACCTTGTTCGTCTCAGCCAAGCACTGAAGAATGGCAACAAAAATTAGTAACGTAAGTTCTGCGCTCAGTTAAGTTGAAAGATAATGGTTCTCTTCCACAATACTTATAACTCTTTAAAGGCTTTTAATTTAATCAACGTTTTCAAATAATTACCAAAATAAAGCACTGACAGCAGAAAAAATGTCACATCTTAATGTTGTAATTGTTTTTGGAAAAGCTTTTATTTCCTGTAATCGATGATAAATTTTAAGCAATTTTGGTTGTAAACTGAGTAAGTAATAGGTAATGCGATCAATCTACAGAAACCTTAGCATTTAAATAGACCGCCTGATCTCCTAGAGTGCGTGAGGCGAATAAATTTATACTTTTGAGAAACAAATATAACTTTAATATGCTACCACCACCCTGAAATTTATTAGATTCGGTCTGATAATAGCAGAATGGCAGCAGTTAAAAATGTACCATAATTATGTGGAACACTGAACACTCTATCATAATTTTCACTTGCGCTCGATAAGTATTCATCATCATTTGACAACTAATTATAACTGAATGAGCATAATTTCACTGGATAAGCAAAAGGTTAATCCTAACATGTAAAATATATTGGTATACTGAAGTTTTAGAACTTATAGGTAGTTTAGGCTTCTTCGGGTGTAGCGCCATTGATCAGTATTCATCGAAATTGCAAACAAAGCTCGATCAATTTTTAGAGTGCAGATGTCTTTGAAAGAGATGTACTTGCAAAGATTCAAGAAAACGAATCCTTTCTCCTTTCCATTCACATTTGACATTGAAGATACATGGGTTTCGTTGGTACTGAAAGCAGATCGAAATTGTTCGCAGGTAACAGAAAATCATGCAGAGTTGCTGAGAAACGCATTTTCGAAAGAAGAGAGAATGCTTATTATTGAAGGTAAACCAGCAACAGGAAAAACATCTTTAATGCGACGACTGGCATACGAATGGGCAAAAGGAAATAAAGAACTTTCACACTTTGATCTAATTGCATATGCTGAGTTTCGCGAAGTACGCGAACAAGCATTTGAAAGTAACGCTGATATGGTGCTTGAGTATACCAAGAACCATATTGGATATGAAGAACTTATAAATCTAAAATCACTTTTAAGCAACAGAAAGTTCTGTGGGCAGCGAAAAATTTTATTGCTGCTAGATGGCTATGACGAATCATCCTTAAATAAACAATGCAAAGAATTGACCAAATATTTTACATTAAATACGATTGAAAGTCCACTTTCATGGAACGTTGTGATAACAACTCGACCGGGTTACTTGACCGTTCATCGTGGAAGCGGAAATAAAGGACGATTTGTCTTTGCCGATGTACTAGGATTTATAACCCCTCAACAGAAAGAAAAATATATACATAATCATTTCAAATCAACAGACTCTGAAAACGGAAGAAACATTGAGACAGTACTCAATTTGCTCAATAATAATAACAATTTGATTAAACTTGCTGAAACGCCATTATTTCTGACATTCATTTGTTTGACACATGAAAAAATTCGGGATGGTACGACATTAGAATTATACTGCAATATCATTTGGTGGCTTATTGACAGACATCAGAGAGACTTCCCTGATCGTGATGTTCCCAGTAGTTTTGATTTTCACAAATATTCCAGCGACAAGTTCAAAACCATCCAGAACAGTTACCTTCTGTTTCCCCAATTGCAAAACCTTGGCAAAATGGCATTTTCCAATTTGGAAGAAGATGTATTTAAAAAATCGGATTGTAATAAATTTAATGTCAACTCCATTCATCAACAAGTTGGGCTGCTTCGAAAAGAAAAAAAGCGCGATAATTACTTTCGACAGTCATCTGCATATTTCTTTCCACACAGGACAATACAAGAATTTCTGGCTGCTTTCTACTTCTTTTGTTTAGATGAGCAGAAAGATCAATCACCTCAGTGTTTTTCAACCGTATTTTTCAACCTATTTTCAACATTTTCCCACAGATCCTCAACTGAAGAATTTCAAAATAAATTTAATTTGCTGACTATGACTGAATATGAAAAGTTTCTGTTACGCGTTGCTCTATCCGACAATATGCCAGTAAATTCAGCTAAACAGAAAAACTACTTCGAAATAATTCATGATATTGATCTGGATATTACATTTGATGCATTCAATACAACAGCCGGCTTCAGCAGCTCGCTGCTAAATAAGTTTCTCTCGCAATGCACAAACGTACGAAATATTCAACTGTGGGGCAAATCAAACACTGAAAAGAATGATCTGAACTCATCGAATGAGACACATTTACACAATCAAACAGTTGTCTCTTCTACATTGTCCAGTCCAATACTGTTCTCATTCAGTAACTTGGCAAAGCTCCACTCAGTGACCTTTGATGGATGCACATTTGAAGCCAATTCTCAGCTCTCATTTAATAATTGTCCGTCCATGAAAAATCTGCAATTCTGGAAATGTGGAATTAGTAGTAGCACAAACCTCGCTTTTGCAACATTGCCAGCAATCGACACTGTCCTATTCTATGGATGCAAAATTGATTTGGCAACATGGCAAGCAATTACAGATCAAATAAAGAACAGTTCTATTAAATGTTTGAAGCTTTCTGCTGACTATTTTGCAAAAGAATTCTATTCTGCATTTCTACATCACCTACAAAAATGTGAACGCATTGAACAAATTCATGTCAAGGATTATTATGATATTATTAATTATAATGAGGAAGTGACTGCAAATTTAACACTAACAGCACAAAAATTACCAGGGCTCACGAGCATTACTATTTCGGATGAATATGGCCGAAGACTAGATGAACGCAGAAGACTGAAAGAAAGGAACAAAGAACGAATTGAGAAGGCCGGTCAAGAAAGAAATACTCATTTTTTGATCAAATACGTGGAATAGAGCCTCTCCTGAAATGGAAGAGTGAACCAGATCATTAAACGCTTAACATTTTCATTAAGCTGCGTAAATTCTCAGTTGGACTCAAGTGACACTTGATATCGCTACTTAGAAGAAAAATATCACAATTTGTTGACTTGGTAATTAGCGCAACAAAACCGAAAAAAGATGAGAGATGGAATCGGACTAGCAAGAGAGCAGCCAGCAAATCGATGGCAACAGGGGTGAATATCAAAATTACCATGGATATGAGCGCGCCTACGATAGAGTATGCAACTGCCAATACAACACACAAGACTATTGCTGTGCCCGCTATGGTCATCGCGCCTGCTTCAAGAGTCTAGTCTCAGCAACACAAGGGACCGACACCAACTCGGCACTACGGCCGAGCACATGTGCGATCAATCAGCAGACTGCGTTACCAGCAAACGCAAATGAGTCAGATTCAAATGACGACTCGCAGGACGTTTGATATCCAGTATACTCGTTAACATTAAATTAACGGTCCATCAGTTTTGTCCTGCTAGCTGTTCTATCGAGCATCAACTGCTTCACCGAGGCGTGCCGGCCGAAATATTTCTCCTTATCATACAGTTCTAAACGAGGTGGACCAAGCACAACACTACAAGCTGTACAGATCGTCGATCTCGGTTCGTGAGATTCGATTTTCGCGCCCGGTAATAAAATCCAAGTGTGAAGAGAAGTAAGAAGGAAACGAGGCCGAGCGCTACCGCCCTAGGTTCATTCGCCATGTCATTAGGCAAAAAATACGAAAAACTTGATGCGCATTTGCAAAGTGTCCTAGATCAATTCGAAATAAATCGCAACACTCAATATTTACTTGTCCTTACGTATATCACAGAAACACATTTAGAAGCATAAAGTATACAGCGCGTACGATAAAAAAGACCAGTACATTGGTGAGTAAGAGCGCGATTATCGCAATACAATCAAAGTATTGCATATTCAACCACCACCAAAGAAGCAACGGGCTATCCCACATGTTGAGAAGCAAGAAATAATAATAAAGCATTACAACCCAAGACGACCACAAACTGCGGCAACACAAGAGACAACTTCCTAGAAAGGAATGCACATAAAATAAGGGCCCAATCATCGCAGACATACGCTATCTTTCGAAGGCTTACGCTTGAGCCCTACGCCAAGACTATGCGTCCACATCGCGTACTCGAGTTTAAGTCGTACTTAAGAGATATACTTAATCACCGTATAAAGTACAACTTTAACTGAAGTACGCAATGTGGAAGCAAGCCTAAGCCCTCAAAAGCATATCTAGTCAGAGACGGTTGGGAAATAAGCCCTATTAAAAACAAAAACGTGTTTCTTTCAACATACTGACATCAGTAAGTATGCCAGGCATGAGCGCATATTGTATTAATAGTCACTGATAGGGACGCATTCAATCTACATCAAAAAAAGTAATCTTTAAAAAAACACATTGTAAGAAACAAAGGAGCATGTTTGGTTCCTCAAGCTGAACTTCGATCACGCCTAGCTGCAGTGAATGTACCGTAAACTGTTTTTAGCTGCGCATGACAAATTGGCTGCAAATCGTATCAATACTGTATTTAGCCTACCGCTAAGCAGCCTCGTCATCAATAGAAAATAACAATCTGCGGTACATTTCCCAAGTACTAGACGAGATTGAAGTTCCTTTTCAAATGCCTTATGGCAACAAAAAATGAGGCGATAGGAGACAAATGATATAAACTGTTCTCCACTCCTTTGCCAGCCCTGCGAAAATTGTACGTTTAAGCTAGAGACACTGTAATGAAAAGCAGGTTGTTCAGCATTCTGGATCCAGATATTATGGTACTCGCGCGAATTTGAAATTAAAGGGTAATTTTGCATTTGCGTGGATATTCTTTTATTTCCAACTGCTGAAAATGGATCTAAAACATAATCTAATCCTAAGTTACTCATGAATTATAAAATACTTTGTCATAAATGTTAATATGGTTTGTCATTTCAGCGTCTCGGCTTAAGCAAAAAATACTCATAGTTCTTGTTTTGGCGTGGAGTACAGTATTGACGACGTCATGTGTAATAATCAACGACGAGCATTAGGGTCTGAAGTATGAACATATCTGATACGGTCAACTGATGCTTCTCTTTTTACATCGGCTGGAAAGATGGGTAGCATTAAGTGTGAAAAATAATGGGTTGTGAAACTCGAAAGAAAAGAGGCTATTGAATAGTTAATAGTAGAAGCTCTCAACTATAATTATATTACGCACCACCCATGCCCAAATCGATCAAAAAGCCCCCTACTGGCAGGCAGTGGAAACTGCAGTTGACCAATACCAACACACGATAAGAAACAAGGTAATAAGCCACTTTTTAATGCAAGTGCATTATTCTTCGTCGTGGACTTGCAACACTCACAGCCGCTAAGTCGACTGACCACCCACGACGGCGTTCGGGTGACGACCGCGCTGGGTTAATCCTTCGAAGCGTTTGAACGTGTAGTTCATGAAGACCAGCGCACTATTCTGTCCCTCCCCTTCTGTCTCGCCCGGCTTCAAGCCAGCTGAAACAAAAAATTGTCATCGCATCAGAAATGACGACGAATTTAAAGTCACAATTTCTTATTATGTAACAAAAAAGGAAGTATTGACCCAGTAGCGATGAAAAATTAACAGCGTGAACCCCGCAGCGAACGTGTTTAAATTAGTGGCCACGCTAAGTGTGCTATAATAATCTCAGGAGCTATCTATTACTATGAAATTTTGACTATAAAATGTCGCAAATTGCCATGTCACGCACGAGTTGTCTCAATACCCCATAGCTATACTATTTCTATTTTAATGAGGAATTTGCAAATTCACAAAGGACACTTTCAAAGGAAACACTATATTGCAAATCAAATCAATATTTAAAAGATCTCATTTTGAAAAGTGTCCTAATTGAACCAAACATGCTACATATGGCAATAAGCGTCTGAACGGCGAACAATCCCTGTAAAATTCCATAAATATGAAAAAGTGTAACTTACGAATCTTAAGATCAGCATCCGGGAAATCGTCGAAATTGGACGTGTCATCGATGCTGCGAACTTCAATTCGAATCGGCGCTGGCCGCTCGCTGAAATCAAAATACTCTATACAATTGCAGAACATTCGAAAACTATAGTCGTAATTCCTTAATCAGTAACAGTAAATCGCTCCAGTAATTACGCACGCAACACCGTAGTACGCTTAGTATCGAAAGTTAATTGAGCACATTCGCTGCTAATTTTACATTGTTTATCTTTATCGCTACGGGACTAACACTTCATTTTTTTTGTTACTGACTAAGAAATTGTGACGATAAAAAAGTCGCAAATTGTCGCGTCTCCGATAACACTACCATATTACAGTGAAACCCGGATAAGTGCATACAAGTTTCTTGCCGGATCGATGTGCACTTATCCGGGTTTCACTGTACTACTCTATCAGGCAACGTTAAAATATCACCGAATCACAAACGCAACGTACCGAATGTGAGCCCAGTCGACTCCACGAAAGAAGGGATTCTGTTTAATTTCCTCAAGGCCGCCATTGTGTCCAAGACGTCGGTCCGCATCGCAGCAGAACCGCTTGACTGTCTGCAATAAACGTTGCAGTCTTCAATCAGTTCACATATCACCAAACGTTAAGTAAAATATTGGATTATAACATAAGAAACTCTGCTTCTTATCCACTTTCTTCAAGTTTTCGGCTAGTTTCTACAAACAGGGCATCGAAGAGTTGCCACAAAGCTAAGCTCACTTTTGGGTGCTTGAACAACAATTTTCACCAACAACGATAATCGTTTCTTAGTTAATACGCGCCTAAACTGATAGAGAGAAGCGCTGTCGACTATCAAAAGCAGTTTGATTTATTCAATCGAAGATTTCTTGTTACTGATCGGAAAAATGATGATTATACAGGGTGACGCAAAAGTTCCAGCGATTTTCTCTTCTAAATTGTTTTTAAGAAACCGCCGGAACTTTTGCGCCACCCTGAAGAAATGGCGGCGGCAAGCTAATACGAGTGCAGACAGAACTGACCGCCTTGGCTTCCGCAGAGATCGGCATCTCGGGCGGAAATATAAGCGTCTGCTTCCAGTTGATAACCTTCTGGTACGTTTCTTGCGGCGTTTCCGAACAGAATGGCGGATAACCTGCAATTCATCAAAATGCTGTGAATTTCGCTTATTTCGAACAGCGTTAGATGCATAGTGAATCACGTTTATATCGGCACTTGGGGGAGCGGCCAAAATCACCTATATAGGTGAATTCTATTGAAGTCTAAAAGACAATTACGCTTAAGCTCAATGCTGATGAATCAGCGATTTTGTTTTCCAAAATTTAATAAGAAAACATTATTTAAAAAGCTTGGTTGAAAGACGAATATTGTCCCATGAGCTTTGGTAAGGGGTCAGAAAGTCTTTAAAACTTATTGATCTTGAATAACCCCACTAAATTTCGCCAAACGATCATTCTTTTGCAACACACCAGCTTGAGCTGGACTTCAGAATAGTTACCCAGGCGCTATGCTAGAACGGCAGAGCTGGAGAAAAGATTCTCAAAAAGGGAGCCTTTTCTCTCTATTCAGCCCCATAGCTTCACACCTACACAAACATCCACCGAAGACATCACAATCTTGACCCTGCCTGGTTGAAGACAAGAGAAGAGAAATATAAATTACTGTCCCGACTATGCTTGACAATGTCGCAAACAAGAATTGTACAAAATTTCGTATGCATTTAGAGTGCAAGTCATTACAAAATACCGTCGCATGCAAAGACGAGAGCCATGGGCACCTCTAATCAAACCAATCAAGCAATCGCCACAACAAATAATCAAAGCGCGTACCAATCAGCATTTCAAACATAATAACACCCAGCGACCACCAGTCGCAGGATTTGGAGTAGCCAGTCTGCTGGAAAACTTCAGGGGCAATATAATCCGGCGTTCCAACGGTCGAATACGCCTACAAAAGAGTCAAATGAATTGGGCTGCAAGAAGAACGGGAACAAGTTCAAATTTTAGGTACGAGGAATTTCCCAGAGACAGGAAATTTCTCGTCACCGTTACAACCATACAAATACAGGGTGGGGCAAAAGTTCCCGCGGTTTTTACAAAGATAATTTATATTTAAAAGAACACATTGCCAAATATTCGCTGTGCATCGACGCCAAAGGTGGCCGCTTTGCGTCAAAATAATCAGAAGATTCTGTTTATTATCGTTATAAGACAATGGTGTTATTGTTATCAAAAGACTTGAAATTTTAATTAAATATAATCTTAAAAAACCGCGGGAACTTTTGCCCCACCCTGTATAAAATCGCAGGCTCTTCAAAGAATATCGTACCAAAGCGCGACGATTTCGCTTCCATGTCTCTGCTTTGCGCTTCGACTCGAACGGCTTCGAGATGAAGTCGCTCGGCAGGCCTTGTGAGAGATCGCGGTAGAACTCCGTTCTGTGCGCTTTCTTCATACCCGTACAAAGACCAAAATCCGACAGCTTGATGTGGCCCTATAACAGACGATAGCTATGTAATTATAATATTGCTGCACTATCAGTTCAGGATTCACATGTTGACTTTATGATAAAGGGATTAACTCGAAATAACACATAACTAATAATATTGCAGACGGTATCACCAAAATTTCTTCGTCAGTAGCAAAAGAACAAAGTTTTGATCTCGCTAAGGTAAAGGCTCATTTAATGAAAGTAATATTTTCTATATTATTTTTATGCAAGCATAATATAATATAATTCTAATTCATTCTATCGTACTCAAATTATTTTAATCAAACAATCACGGTCAATCTCAGTATAGTAATGTTGATCACACATCGATAGGCACATAATTACTTTTGTATTAACGGATGTAACAATGTTCCCTTAATTACTCTTGACTCCCAAATTGCAACTATAATAGCAAAACATATTTAACAAAAACGCTCAATCGAAAAATAAACGAGGCCTAAAATTCTTTAAATGGTTTGAGAAGCGGCGTGTCCAAACATCTCTCGCAAAAATTTGGAATAGTTTCGAAAGAGCGATCATGTCTTACTTTGGCGTCAAGCAGAAGATTGTCGGGCTTGATGTCGCGATGAATGAAATTGAGATTGTGAATCGTCTGAATGGCGAGGGCGGCTTCGGCAATATAAAACTGAGTTATCTCCTCGGACAGAGTATCTTTCTTGATCAGCAGCGTCATCATGTCGCCTGCAAGCCAACCATATATATAATTATCCAACTTAAAAAAGGACTGAAGCTATAACAGGATCGCAACCGTGTTGAAGACTGAGGGTTAGGGTAGATTATTATCAGGTTTAATATCGAAAGTAAGGGTAAGGGAAAATCCCAGGGATCGAAGTTACCCTAGCCGCCTTATCGCTCTAATAAGATTTGTCAAATCAAACAAAACAATTACCAATTCTAAGAAAACTTTTCCTTTATTCACTCAACTTGGAAAATATTCTATTCTGATTACATAAACGTCCTCTTTGCATTTAAGCGTCATTATTAAAATGAAAACGGTAGAGAGCCATTAACATAGAGCAATTCAACTAAAGATCAAAGTCTCTTTTAACAAAACCAATTAGATAAATCTGAAATGCTTGCCGCCGTTATGCACATATCGCAAATTACAGAAGCGTTATATTCACCTCCAGGCAGGAATTCCATGACTAAGTAGAGATTAGCGGGGTCCTGGAAGGAGTAGTACATCTTGACGACCCATTCGCAGTCCGCCTCGCTCAAAATGTCACGTTCTGCCCGTACGTGTGCTACCTGAAAGTATCGAAAAAATGTTTACAATAGATCATCTTATATACCGTTTCCACTTCAAATTAGACACTTTGCGTTAAGTTTATTTTTAAGAAGTGTCCATTTTAAAGTGAAAATGATTTAGACACAGGAGAAGCATATTTAAGGGATCCTAATATAAAGGGTTTTTCAGCAAAATTTGCCACCTTTGCATTTAATTTGAACGCTCTGTCGACGATATTCAATGCAAAAGTGATGTTGTGGTGATAGACCACGTTAGCGGTATTTTGATCATATCTCACACGCTTTAAGAAGCTGCAACACCCAAGAAAACCCGAACAAAAATAGCATTTGTCTTGCAGCACAAAGAAATTCATGCGACTTGGTCCATGTATGCCTTATTTTATATGCAATACTTCCTTCAAACACACGAATTCTGGCTTAGAACGCTATAAAACAAGTTTGCCCGCGACATGGCAAAACAAGAGTCAAATTGTTTCTTCGTCATGGGACCTACAATAGCTCTCATCCAACGACCTTGTTCTCCCGTACTCTCTTACAGCCGAATTTTATTTCAAGTTAGACAATAAAAAAGTCAACATCTCACCTGCTCTTTTTCCAGCATGTCGGATTTGCGAAGAATTTTCATGGCGTACACATGTCCTGTGTCTTTTTTCTGCGTCAAACGAACCTGCAAAACATTCTTGTAATATTCTTATATAATCTTAACGGCTATTTTTATTCTTCATGAGTCTGGAGGCGTATTCACACACGTCAAGACAAATGATCCTCTACAATCCCAAGATTTCGGCCTATTAAAGACATGACAGTAAATCGAATACGTTTATAATAGGTCGTATTCTTGGGTTATTAATCTTGAGATTAGTGGATTCGGTTCCAGTTTTCTAATAAAACTCAGTGCTCAAGAACCGAAATTAAATACTAACGTGTTGCTTCATAAGTGTAAGAACTCATTCTGAACTATGTTATATTATCTTGATGTAACAATCAGGTCAGTATCATTTCAACATTAAAACTTTGTTTGGTCCTTCCTAAAATCGCATGTTAGAGAACTTGGTGTTTAAGTTCTGCTCTCATGATTAAGCCCGTCTCAAAAAGAATTAAAGAGCAAAAGTTTAATTAACAGACAACAAAGTGAGCAATTACCTCGCCGAAAGCACCTCTGCCGATAACTTTTAGCGACTCAAAGTCGTCCACAACCAATCGCGTTCGCTTCAGTCGGAGGAATTCCGTTTCTTTTGCCGAATGTTGCTTTCTTTTGGCTTCTTTCTGTTCCTCGGTTAGGCCTAAAACCGTTATGGAAAATTATGATCATTCACGCTATAATTAAGGTGGGACGTAGTCAGCTCGCCTTTCGAGTCAACATTACTCAATCAGCAAGAAGAAATCTCGCCAGGCACTTTTAATGTACGTAAATTAAGAGAAAGAAGTGCTATCAACTTTCGAGGCAGTTTACCATATTCAATTTAACATTTCTTCATACTGATAGGAAAATTTATGTCTAATCAAGAAATTGTGAAAAACTTAGTTCCCACGTAATGTGAAATTCGTTTATATCGGTACTTGGGGGACCGGCCAAAATCACCGGTATAAGCGAAGTGGAACCCGGATAATTGCAACTTCTCGGGAGCCAGCTAAAAGCTGCCATTATCCGTGGTGTGAAATCGCGGGTTATTGTGTATAAGTGAATCTAGCATAAAACACTTCTACTGTAATGGGTGAGATAGAGAAAAGAAGAAAAAGATGAAAAATGTACCTTCGGCAGCCATAACCTCTTCGAGCTTTTTGTTTCGATTTTCACGCTCGGAGTGTTGAAGCAAGCACTGGGAATAGTATGATTCGAGGGCGAAACGGGTCTTGTTCGCCTTGTCCCGCGTGTGCTGCGACAATACCACCCCACCCGTCGTCGTCGTCATCATACTTCCTACGGGCGCTACACCTTCCATTCCGCTGTTCGGAGGTGCAGTGCTGCCAGCAGCAGTCGCCATATACGATCACCTAGACGGAAGATGACTTTGAATGCAATATTTATATCTTTCCAATTTTATAAGTACTCTTTCCAAATCGAAGAGGACATTTTCCTTATCACAAGATATTTTTGAATTATTTTCGCAGAAAAGTATCCTTTTGATTTGGGAAGTATCCTTAGTGAAATGGAAATGGCATAAAACAGTTGAATTAACATACGCGTACGTTTGTCCTGAACTTGTGATCCTATTCTAGCTACTTAGGTATATGACTATGTCAAATGTGTTGAAGCGAAAAAGTTGCAAATTCGCAGAAAAAACTCTTGCAAAGAGTGATATGTTCAGAATTAAGAAGTAGGATAATTTGGATCACGATTTTTTATTCAACCGCGCTTAATTTAAACAAATTATAGCCAAGAGGGCAAAGAGAAAACCTATTGAAACAATAATCGACTCAGCTAAAGCTCTAATTAGCCTCCCTTATCGCGCGACCTACGTCAGTCGTCTAGCAGATTGTTCATCCTTCATGCAAAGCACAGAAATAACGCGATCGCACGTTGAAAATGTCAAAGCCGCTCACGACTTTGTGAGCGCACTCTTGCTACAATTTTTGATTGCGGACACTCTAGCAACCTTTCAATTCAAGTTTATCGCGTTCTAATAACACGAGCTAGGGTATTTCTTTCACAGTTAGCATAAAATCGGCGCGCCAGTCAACACACACACACACACACACTAACTAACCGACTGTTCTCTTTAATCGTTTACACCAACAGGCAGTCATGAATGAGCGCGAATTCGCGAGAGGAATATGGATAATATGCTACTATAAAGGATACGCTTGAAATCAAAAGCTAAACAAAGCACCAAGGTAGCAAAAGCATCGCGACGAGAGCATATGAGAGCTAACATACAATTCTCAAATTCGGCACAAGTTTCCTAACCAACGTTTGCTTCTTTTCGCACATGGTCGCACCCAAATGACTCAATAAACGACTGTTGTTGGTACGTTGCTGCAGAAACCAACGACGGCTGCGCACGAATCCGAAAGAGGCGCGACCGTCGTCCAACTTGGACGACGCCAGCGTGCCCGTTCGCATCCAGGCGGGATCAGATGATTCCGGTGTCCGCCCCCATACAACACGCGTGAGAACGCTCCCTGAATTCTCAAGGCTTTCCACCCGCGCAGTTCAAACAGCGAACGGCGATACACGAATGCTCTTAAATATCGACCTTTCATTGCGCGTAATGTTATGAGACAGGTACAGTTTTACTCGGAGCCATTTAGTCCATAACCTCTCAAGAGATATTTGATAATTTGCTGACTGGTTATCTAGAGTACCTACAGTGTTTCAATATCTTTACTGTGGTGCAAAAACGCTCCCATTTTAACAATCGGCGACCTTTCTTGCTTGCTTGGCGGAAAGTAAAGAGGATAAAGACGAACCGCGCAATTCACCAGCTCTTAGAAGCAAAGTTGATCAAATCGTTGTCGTGTTAGAAAGTGTAGTTTATAATCTACCGTGCAATCTACACGGTACGCAGTCGCAAACGCATCGCATACATTCTGTGGAAGAATTCTGACAACGCCTTCAGGACACCCGACTGCTCAGAGTTGACATGAAGACGGCAGTCGATTTTAAATTATGAATGCTGTATATTGCTCTCGTGTGTCCATTTCATGCGGTTCTTCCTCGTTTGGTTTATTATCAAGCCGCGCACACCGTTCTTATGCGTGACAAACTATTCTATTTTAACCTAAATTTCACTTTATCGATCGAATAAAACCATTGTTCATAATGCTATGCTTATACATCAAGCAGTGCTCTTTCTCTGCGTCTGATGTCGAGATATGCAAATATTTGTTCTCATCAAGCAGTTAGACAAAGATAAAAAATTAAGTTCAAAGGTGACACAAAAATAATTATTCTTCAATCGTTATAGTGAGTTGGACGTTAGCGCATCATGAACACAGGACGGCGAGGCAGAACTTCTTCCTTTTAAAGGGATCATGTCTGACCGGCTAGAGTTCTTGTCTTCCCCTGCTCTAAACATTCTGATCACTTTGCTCCGAATAGTTCTGTTGAGCGATAGATATATCAGTCCATTGCAACCTGAAAGAGATCTTTTTTCTCTTAGATTTTTCAAATTAGCCTCTGAAAGTGTCTCTTTCGAGGCAAATGACATGTGAATATATGATAAATCACTGACGCCATAATGATAACCTGCGAGCGTGGTAAATTTAAATATGGTATATGATTTCAATTTAACGAAACATTGCAGGGAGCACTTTCATTTGCATTCGCACATCTTGTGGCAAACTGCGGCGGAAGTGAGCAATATCTGCGACTTTACGCATGTGCAAACAGAAATAATTAAGCTAACCGTTTGAAGAGATCCATATAACGTGAAGTACTTGGAAAACGACGACATTGCTGGTGAATTTCGGTGCCAAATAGTAGAAGAGTGACGCCGTACACGTGAGTACGCAAATAAGAATGGCCTGCACTTGGAGACGTTGCTCAGCCTGTGAGGTTTGAATCAGAATTTCTGACTTTGATTTCCTTCGCCGAATAACCAGCCACAATATCAAATATCCCAGCGGCACCAGAACAGCGACCGCCGTGTTGTTGAATGTCGTGAATTTAATGCCGTACTGAAATTATGCGTGTTTTGTGGATGCTGACTCGTCCAATCTCACCATCAAAATCACCCCCCCCCCGAAAACAGTAAAATTTTTCGACATTACATTTACTGCATCCTCTTTTTGGGTGCTGTCTCAGTCTTAAGCGAAATGGACATTCAAGAGAAAAAGGGCATGGCAACCAAGGAGGTGCATTTTCAAAGAGGTTAATGCTCCAATGTTTAAAAGTAAAGGAGACATAAATGCTGGGTTTTTCGATAAAACTGAAATCGTCGCACTTTGGGCGTCGAATAATATCCTAAAGGTTACATAATTAAAAGCGCAAAAGAGAAATATAATGTGTGACAGATTCCATCAGTACTTCTGGACACATTTAAACTACGTTCAACACCTAACGAATTCACATCCAAATCGTACCGTATCAGTTTTCGGCCACCAGTAAATACCGTATCCCGAATGAAAGACTATGTGTCCATACGGACTCGCATAAACAGCGACAAATAAAAGTCCATATAAGGCTGCAAACATTATCCAAATCCACACTTTTTTTCCGTCGAACAGTCTTTTCGACCAATTTTCTGGCGATAGCATGAATATGCAGCGGTTGAGCATTAAAGTGATTGTGACGAAACAGTAGGAATTCCAAAAGACTGAAAACTCACAAATTACAAAACAGCTAAAGAAGAACTGCGGTTACAGATCTCTGTCGATAAATAACAGTCTATCGTTATTAGTTACTTATGACGAAGCTGCTTAGTGGTCAGCTTTTGACGGTGCATATTGAACTGAACCGCAGCCAGCCTGCCATGCGCAGTTAATGACAATCTATAGTATATTACTGAAAGAGAGGCGAGGTCATGGCTTCACTTTGAACATAGCACGATCGAATGCCTACAGCTCTAAAAGGGACCAGCGTTTTTTTAGTTTAGGAATATTTCGTTCAGAACGGTTTGTGCAGTTATCAAGAATGGCTTCCGACTATTATTCACCTCTAGGATGATAACGCTTAAAGAAAAAGGTCGAGCTAGAGTTAGAGTCGCATAGCTCGGCCTTAAATTTGTTAAATGTTCTCAAGCTAAACAAGGAATCAGCGCAAGTGTCTTTAATTTTCCCAATTTGACACGATTACTAGCACCTTATCTTGCATCGTCATTCGTAATTGTTGCAATTAACTTTCGTTAATTTTGCTTTTGATTTTGTCAGTCTCATAATTTCATCTTAGAATTCAAATCGAATACAGTTTTAATTAAAATAATTGCAAAGTTGACGAAATTGAATGCAAGAGTGTTAAGTTATAATGTAGGGATGACAAATTACGATGCAAGATGATGCATAATGACAACCATTTAGTAAATATGGCCTTACATTGACAGAAGGTCCGCAAGGTGTGATCAGCAGTTTGATGACAAATATAATCCAGAGGAATGAGCATGAATATAGCCGGGATAAAACAGCTTATGAGCAGCGTGCACAAGTCCAAAACTCCAACAACGAACATTATTTTATAGCAAGAGTTGACCCATAACTCTTTACACATCATCGCCTTGATGCAGGGAATATATATTGCAACGTAGATAGTCCCTATGGACAAGTAGATCGAAGCCAAAATTGGACTTCGCCAAGTCGCATAATAAACATCGCTTTTCGTTGCGTTACATTCATTGTAATCCATATTTTCAATATATGTCTTGCTCTATGACAGAATCGTAGTGAAACTCTCTGTGCAGGGACAGTCTGACTTTTCATCTAACGCAAATATTGCAGGAGAGCTGAAAAAACAATAGAATTACTACGACGGCAGCGATAGCTTTGAAGCTTGCCTAATTGTTTATTAAATTATGTTACTTGAACGTACACGCTCTTTTTCAGTCACACTTTCTTACGGAAATCCGGCTCAGCTGGTTGCATATCAAAGTCAGTCACACTGGTCTCTTGCTAAAGGCATATACGACGCAGCCAACTAAACCATGATACCACTGATCCAAGTGAAATTGGCCGAAAAATTAAGTTCAGTTCGTAGAACGATACGAAACAGGATACAGCATAATTTAATATAATTGCAGAACTTTCTATTAGCAATCTCAATTAATGCTACATCAACACGCCAAATGTCCAATTAACTCTCCTACAATTGCAATAACAAACCATTTAGGCTATATACAGAACGGCGACTAGACGGAAGAGGAACTTCTAGAATGAATTAATTATCTACTGCCTGAAGAGTGAATTTCTTCGGTAAAGGTGCAGTCCTTTTCTGCGCGACGATAATTTAGCAAGATTTTTAAATGCTAAATTTCATTGTCTCCTTATCATGGCCACCTCAGAAACTTTGGACGCCTTTGCGTCTAATTTCTATTTGGACCCTCTCTTCATCTCGCATTATCTCCATCTTTAACGTATTTTTGTTCATTAGCTGCTCTGAACTAAGCTTAGTTACATCAACATTGACGCAAGCAATTAAAGAGATAGGTGCTTGGGAACTTGATCCGTTCGATTATCTTCATCTGCTAATGAACGCAGAAGATTATAGAATGGATGAAATTGGGGCGCAATTTCTCTCAACAGCTCTAAAATGAATCAACAGCAATCGAACGGCGGGCGCTGCTTTACAAACAAGACACCAAACAATCGCGTCAAATGTAAAAGGTATGGCTGTTTAGCAAATAGAGATGGGCAGGCTGAGTAATAAAATCGGCATTGATCGATCGCTGGTTGCCCCTTCCGTAAATTTCAGTGAACTGAACAAAGAACGTGGCGCACGAAGTGTGAAGGAACGACTGGACAATTATTAACGGTGGAAATAACTGCCGGAAGGGCCATTTTAGTCGCTACATTAAATCAGTGTTATGTCATTCACAAATTATTAGCGTACCATATGCCGCCTACTTTATTTATTACGTCAGAAACTACGCAATCGATCATCGTCATCGTCGAGCCCTTTTGATGAGCGCCTTGGTGGGGATGCAATGAGTAGCTACTCTCTTGGAGTGCTGGGGCGTCCACAATATTAAGTCATCAATGTAATCCCGCCTATGAGCGTCGACTTACTCGTCTCACCACGCCCACCTTACGATAATCAGCAGAGTAAAATTTCGGTTACAGTATAGCTCAATTTAGTACGAATAAGACAGTTCTTAAATGACAAAATAATATGGAAGCGCCTCTTTTTCAAGTGCAGTGCACGCGAGAACAAACGAATGGAAACGGTGTGGCCACTTGAGGATGCATTCCTGGCACAATTAAAGGCAATTCTTTAAGCTCGCTCTCTCTCCAGGCTCAACCGTTAATGGGAAGGCAGCGGTTAAAGAAGCTAGTCATGCTCCCCTGCCCCTTTCCGAACATCAATGAAGCTCTCCTTATTACCATATTCCGAGTGTCCAGTTATAGAACGGCTTGCTCTCATAAATCGGAAATGTAATAACCGGTCACAGATGGCAGGATATGTTGTCCTAGTCGAGCGAAAGCGACAATTTGTCCTATGGCGTTAAAGCGCAATTGCACACCGAGCTTTTCTTGCCAAATAGAAGCAGTTTCCAGACGTCACACGACTGAATGAGTATAGTATGAGGTATATTGCGCGAAAATGACCGTGTAGGCCTTCCGACCAAAAACGGAACACAGCGTCGGTGTTCAACATTCAATGAACATTCATTGATCACAATGAATGCCATTTAACGAGCGGCGACGGAGGCAAAAAAGAATGCCGTTGATTTTACCAGCATGCGGGAAGGTGCCGGCGCTCGCTAAGCAACCCCTTCGTATGCCGACAGCGATCTCGGCACTTCCACTATTCGTTACGAAACCAGGCCACGTTCCGTTTGCTTTCAATTAGGAGCCAAGTCGGTGTAAAAGCCGGACATATTTGCAATTAACTCCAGTTTTATACCAGACCGGAAGTAACAGAAGCAAGAAATTATTGATTTTTTCAGAGCACTACAGAGTACTAAAGAAGTGCAATCTCGCCACCTTTAATGCATGTGCTTATTTTATTTTACAATGCGAGTTTTACATCCACGCAAAGGTATAAATGATATCGAGATCAGAATCGCTTACCTTGAACTATTGGAACTCATCCGACTCCGATTCCTGTTCCGGAATCGTTATTTAGAAAATTCATAACGATCTCTTTTGCATATCTCTGATATTGCAGCTATACCTTTTCGATAAGAAAGACAATCTTTATACAAACAATATCAACGATAATTGCTCAATAAAAATTTAGTGTCTCTTTTGTGCAAAAAGAAACTGCTAGAGACATTGGGGGATGGCGGTTGATGCGAAGTAGGAATCGGAATCGCTATTTCGGAAAAACGCGCTGCCATAGGGGCCAATCGATGTCACAATTTTGACCGATTTTCAATCGGAAGATTACTCACTCGATCTAGCGTATCAGTGAGCAGGGTTAGCTGAATCAAAATTTTGTTCGAGTGAGCTCGCTCGAAAGATTGGCTCCTACAGCAGCTGAGCATACTACATCAAAACGTTCATATCGAAGGCAGATCCAGTATCGAAACTCTCAACATTTTACTTTAGTAGCACGACGCTACGTACTCGTTCATTTGTTTGCAAGTATAGCCAGGGAAATAAGCCTGGGCGAATTTGCAATTATGCCTGATCCAGTTGACGACGTCCACGATACCGTACATTTTTGCGATGTTCTTTATTTGATCGCAGTGTTCTGGACTGAGTCTGTAGGCTACAGGAGCGGGTGCGCCTCTAAGTGACGCAGTCGATAGCTGTACTTCCTGCTGGGACGAAGGAAAGACTCGTGCGCGAGGGACGTATCTATTCGTGCCCGAGCGGATACGGTTCGGGCGTCGATTTGCTCCATGACTGCCATTTTGCCGCGTTTTCTTTGCGCTGCTAGCAGAACTTTTCACTTTTGGACTGGTCAGTACTGGCGCGTTGGCGCTTTCTGCATCAATTTCTTCTCCATAGTCGAATTCTTCGGCGGCTTTGTCTTCCGCCGAGTCGAAAACATTTCCGAACGCTTTTGATTTCAGTGTTGGTGTGACAGCTTTAGAATTGGAAACAATTTCTTCAATTATTTCCGGATCACGTCCATATGTTGCGTACGATGATGACGGTCGCTCAATGTGACCGGTTTCACTAATCACGACGCTCTTTCGGATCAGAACGGCCTCCCCCGATCCTTTCGCGATCGACGGGCTACGCAGCGGCTCCTGTCCCGATCCAGAAGATTCTTGGAAAAACGGATCAAAGCCTTGAATGTTACTTGATGACTGCCCACTTTTCAGCGATGTCTTTGATTCAGTCGACTTTGTTGCGCTAACCGTTGGCGCTTTCATTTCGTAGTAATATGGCGCTGAAGAGTCGTCAATTGCTGGAAGAAGATCCGATTGGGATGTGGGTATTTCACTACTTGATACGGGGAGCGATTCAGTCTTCTCTGTTTGAACTGAAGATGATACTTTACTTGAAGCAGTAGCAGTTTTACTTCTGCTCAGAGGCGATCGCCTTGAGTCAGCTGAAATTGTTATTGCTTCAGATGGTTCGCCGCTTGATTCAGGCAGCGTCCTTGATCCATGATCCGACGTTTTCCTAGCTCCATGCGTCGCTCGGCTTCCTTCCTTGTAATTTACTTTTAATCTTTCCAAAAGTTGTTTTTTCGGAAGGTGGGCAAATATTTGCTGGTTGCTTTCTGTCCTCCTGTTCGAATTTGGCGCCCAGCCGTTCGTTGAAGCAACTGGTGAAGAGTGATATCCGTCACCGATGCCATCAGTCCCAAAATGACTTTCTTTTCTTCTCACATCGATGGGCTCTGTCACTTCATAGCAGCGGTAGTATTTTCGCACATTTCCAGGTAACTTTTCAACAATCTTTTTAACCTAAAGTGATCAATAACAATTATCATTTCAATCAGCATCATACTTTAGCTTGTTACAGCAGTAGACTACCCTAAAGGCAGTTTTTCGCAATCTTCTAGAAGATGTTTGGGCCCGGCTACCAGCTGGGACTCTAGTTACCTGCTCCTATAGGGAATTTTACGCGCAGAAAATGATTATTAATATCATATTATGTCAGTTCTTAATCGTAAAAATTTATCACAGTTTCGCTCAAAGGTGGGTGTGAGGGGTTTCGTGAGCGTGCGCACTCTACATATGAGTTTGCTATTTTGAGATTTCGAATAAGCGGCGCTTCAAAAAGTTTTTAGTTTTCCAAGGATAGGCCTTTATGTTTGTGTGGCGTTGAGATGGTAACCTATGTTTCAAAAATATCGCCAAGTCGTGGATCTTTTTGAGTAAGTACTGGACGATATGGCAATTTGAACATATGAGGGTGAGGGCTGAGCACCAACAAGACAACCTACTTGTACCCCACAGGTGGCAACTGATGTCCGCCTCTAGTTTCACTTTTCTTCAACCAAATTTCAATTAATAAAGATTCAGCCGCTGAGAAGGGAGCAATTAATTCCATTTAATGTATCTCAAGTAACGAGTTGTAATCCATTTATCAAAGTGAATACTGAAGAGTTATAAATATACAAAGACTCACGTTAGTTTGCTCGCGCTGATGAAATTCATTTTCTTCTCGACGATAACGCGTATACGGCGTTTCGGAACGAGCTGAGAGAAAGGCAAAATCGAGGCAAAGAAGAAACAGCGCGAGTGATTTCATTCGATTCAGATGGACGCATTCAAGAATAGAGTACAATTACCGTGAAGGACGAGATAAATAGGCAAAGAGTGAGGCAACCGACCTTGTCACACCTTTTCTCGGTCAAAGTGGTTTGATTCAAGCGAAGAATATTGCGCGGGGATGACCTGGTTGAGGTGCAATATGGCCGCGAGACTTTTCCGGTCACTCGTTAATCAGCTCTTCCAATCTCATCGTGCGCATCTGTTTCGGTTGTGACCTAAATCAAAATTAGGATTTTGCCGCCAGTAACAGCCCCCTGCCACCCTTCCATTATAAGTCGTGGCGAAAAATTGGATTAGGGTTAGAACGCATACTTTTACAATTCGACCTCGGATCCCTAAAAAGTCGAATATGCTTATTCGAGGAGACAGCTGAGATCGGATCTTTACATAAATTTACTCTTTGACAACAGTTTATAAATATGAGATGTTTGTATCGTTATAACTGTAGTTTTGGACAACATTCTTCATTAAAACACATTTCACAACTCAAAATTAGCTCTCTACTATTTGGCATATATTTCAGCCCTGTCTTGGTTATTAGAGATAATAAATATTACAGTGGATCCACATTTGACATTTGATTTGAATAAAAGAAGTTCCTGCAGGGAGAAAGAAGGACACTAAATCATGATTTAAATCTTCTGCTACAGAAGCAAAACGGAAAGGTCCCGGGGAGATTTGAACTCCCGTCGCAGGATTCAGAGTCCTGAATGCTAACCGCTACACCACGGGACCGATGCTATTAAAAGGTGATAATAGTGGCCAACTACAGATGTTGCCCAGAGCGTCTGGATGAAATAAAGATTGAAGCTCTCGTCCAGTTGTCAGAGTGGTTACTAACAGAGTTTTGGTACATGTTTTGAACACTATTTGCTATTATTCATGTACTAGATAACTTTACTTCCCCAATATTTTGTACGTGATTCGCACTTTCCTCGCTCATCTCTATATCAATGCCGGCTAATGGTCATATTGTTCGCGCAGTATCTATATTAGTTTTCCTTAATTGTTCGCGGGGTAAAAAGAGCCTTTGTTATACTGGCTAACTAAAATCCGACACTTCCACAAGATTGTTTATTATAAGGTTTCTTTGTCATTAAAACGTGCAGATATTGCGACTGAAGTTTTGCAGGGAAACGTAAGTCTACCTCTCGATGTTTTTCGTCTTTACATATCTTTACATATTTATTTTACATATTGCACTTCCAGGCGTTAAGATCCCTAAATATGCCTTAAATATATTCCAGATAAGTTTTACTGCACGCATAAAAAAGGTGAATCATCGAATGTTGTTTGAGCAATGAAATGTATATCGCGTGGATACTTACATTATAGGTTTGTCCCTTAACTTCAATCAAGGCAGTTTTGACTGATGAAGACTATACGAAGTTGTGTTATTGGCATTAGATATGTAAAGGTGGCGTCTAATTAGCTGCACAAATACTTTTCCAGTCTCTAATCAAAAACACTGATTAATTTAAATGAACGTTTGCGCATGGTCTGAGTGCCTATTAGATGTTAAATTACGGCAAAAGAATCTCTCAACATTCTCTACACTCTTTAATGAACGTCGCAAGGCGCACGCTGCATTGTCCTACAACGGTAAAGTAATTTTCAACTGTGATATTAGATCCTATTCTCGTATATAAGTCGAGGGTGCCCTGTCCGGCGGTTGTCAGCAACGAAGAGCATGTTCCCATAGTGTTTGAAGCTTTTGCAAACAATTCCAAGACGGTAATATCAATCAGTGAGCAACTCGAAAAGTTGAGAACGTGAATTTGCAGCGTGTAAAAGTTGAACAATGTTAAACCGTAAAAGAGAACACAAGAGTGAAACTATATTTGAGCCACTTTTAGGACCCTCGAAGTGAGCCGATACGACCCTCTAGCTACTATCAATATTGTTGGCGAAGAAGACTGTATCGTTTCACCTCTAACAATATTGTCGAAAAAGTGAAGAATGGTGTGGTACAGTAACGCGCTCGAAGTGTTCGTTCTCGCTACCGTACCCATCTATGTGTCTGTCCTATTGGTGCTGTGGCTCAATCGAAGAGATTCAATACTGGGCAGTCCCTTCTTTGTCGTGTTCATGGCCGCTGGTTTGAGCGATATATTCGTTGCGGTACAAAGAGCATGTTGCATTCAAGCGCCGACGATGTTTTTCTACGAGGTGGCGTTGAACAGCAGAGCTATGGCTACGATATGTTTGGCCACTCGACGTCATGCCGGCACCACGCAGTGTCTCGGCACGGTCTTACTGGCGCTCAACAGATTTACCGCTGTCGTCTTTCCGCTTCGACATAAATTGGTATGATTTGCTATTCGACAGCAAACGCGCACGCAAATTAACAATTAACCCTTTTCAGATGTGGACTCCATCTTTCGTAGCATTTGTTTTAGCAGTTCAATGGCTTTATCCACTGATATTCTCAAGTGCTATCATTACTTTTATCGTATCGGCCCATTTTCAGAACAACAGCCTGCTTGCGAAGACAGATTCATCTGAGGTTCGCTGATCGTATTTTCTTGGTTATGCTAATGCTGTTGAAGGGCGACTAGAGGTGAACAATGCGCGAATTGCACTATATTCATTTCAAAACTGATCGAAGAATCACCCAAGGATAGGACTGCTGTACATTTTCCGAAAACGACAAAATTATAAAACTTTTCAAATTTTGTTATACTCAAAAACTTTGTAATAAGTCCAAAGATAAGGCCCCGCTTTACTTGTTACACTTTTTCAATTGAATTATTGTGGACCTTATGATCAGTAATAATAAAAACGATGCCGAGATTGGGTAACTTTGAGGATGGAGATGTATAAAAATGCTTAAATAATCGATTTGAAACATGTAATTGATGAATGGCGTTTTCACATTTAATTTTCAGTACGAAAAGTATCACAATGCAGTAGCAATCCTATCAAACGGAATAATGGTAGTCGCTGTCATCACCTTCAATGTGTTCACCACGATTATGTTGCACAAGATTGATGCAACATCGCGTAATCAGCGTGAGCTTGAGGAAGCGAGAACAGAGCGAAATTTGACAACAGTTACCATCGCTCACTCGGCCATATACATTGGCTTTGCTGTGTCCGTCTTAATGATGATCTTTCCACAGGTAATGAAAGTATCGTATCCAATCAGCTTAGTAAAAGTATGTAACAGTTCAGACTACTGCACTAAATGCTAAAGCAATTGAGTACCTAATACTACGGGATTAGGTAGCAGGGTTCAGTGACATCACATACTTAACAGCTGCAGGAGATGGGCCTTCTGAGATATTAAGCTGTAGTCTGAGTGACTCAATGTTAATTCTGTAAGAGGGTGTTAAATTCCTAAAGGGTGACGTTTCAAAGACGACTCCTATTGAATTCTACATGATTTCATTTATCCTTCACATCACCAATAAATTTTACATCCTTATGTGCGTGGCCATATCTTGGATGGTAGGAATCGTATGTACAAGGTATAGTAGTGGGAAATGCGATAAGAATGCATGTTTTTACTTGCAACGCTGACGCATACACTAAATGTCCAGCTGCCCTTAACTCTTGGTGTGTTCGCTCATATAAAATACAAAGTGCAACGGGCAAATAAAATTGATACGCTTTACGATCAAGAAATGGAAAATTAAATATTAGAGCGATCTATGAAATCGAAGCTAAGCCAATATTTTTTCAGACGATCTCGCTGTCATCTGTCATTTACACAATTTCGAGCAATCTGCTCACGTTCGTCAACCCTTATTTCCTATTAATGGCATCGAAAAGGCTTCGTTTCAAATGGATTCAGTTTTTGACGAATCAAAAGAGATGCGCCGGCGGCAACAAAATTTATGCCAGTTCTCATCAACAGTCCGGCGGCGTCAAAGCCAACCCACTAGCTTCAACGGCAACTAACAACCACATTTTTCCATTGAAGCCGTCTTAAAAAAAGGACAGCAGACACGCTAATCGACAAAGAATCACTATCTCATAGATCTCATTTCTTTGCCCATGACAAATCATTTGATGCATTATACGGTTGTTTTATTTGTATATATCGATGTCCGTATATTCAGCGATGAGCAAAACACATGGATACTAGATGCGCTTCTCAGTTCAGTTCCCCTGTTTGATTATATTCATGACTAGTTGTAATAAATTACGCTTATCGCGCTCTCAAACGAAATACACTGAGTGTATTTTGCTTCATAGCTGATGATCGAGTGAAATGTCAGGATCACTGGACAGTCAGTTTGAGGATGATTATCACATTTGACAGAAAATGCGCGTGTTCGAATAAATATGAAGTTATTGCTGCTACAAGAGATTTTCATGCGTTGACTTTGTAAAGTAAAGTACATACTAACAAGTGCAGGTTCTCTGCGAGATGACTAATTGCAGATGAAGTAGGAATTCAGCTAACTGCACAAAAGTCCAGCTGATTGCGTTCTCACGCTTTTAAATACAAGTGTCACGGTAAACAACTTCATACGTGTTGAACAAATTTCGACCAAGATACTCTTTGGCAACGGTTTATTGGACTGTTGTCTACTTTTTGCTAGCATAAGATTGAGGAGTTCTACTAACTGCGCAAAAACGCGTCTGCTCGTGCTCTCACCCTCTGAGGTACAAGTACCATGACAAACAACTCCAAATCTATTCTACAACGGTTTACAAAGGCATATTTCAGCAATGGCACATTGGCTTGTAATCGTATGCTGTCTTTCGATCGCTTTTAGCAGTAAGTTGGAAAGCTTGCATTGTAGTATGATCAGGTTTATTTTTTGAGTTAGCTAGGTTCAACGATTAAGTAAATATAATATCGCTGATTTTTTTATGACTGTTTCCATCCTCTCATGCCAATCAATGCATTTTAAGTGATTAGCGTGCAGTGTCACGTTCGAAATGTGTTAAGAACAACGATCATGGACAAATAAATGTAAGAAACAGTAAATCAATTTTTCCAACTAAAAAAATTTAATTTGAATGTCGTATTTCACTGAAAATTACATTAATAATTTACGTTTCATAATAATGGTGCATGTTAGATCGTATCTTCATTTTGCTTTCTAATATGCAGCGAGCTTTGGCCAATACATTTGTCCCGATGGTTGGAACCTCATGCCGGGGGGCCGACATCAGTGTATCCAAGTATTTGTGGCAAATGTTACTTGGTCGGGAGCAAGAATGGCATGTGAAACTCAGGCCAGTCGACTTGCCATTGTTCGCAACGCATTCGAGAACGCTTTCATCCAACGCAAGTTGTTTTACCAACTTGGAATAAGGATGACCTTAGATGTGCATTTCAGATGAAATGTCTTTGCAAAACTTCGGTGACATGTGGCTTGGAGGGATTACTGCGACGCCGGCGCCTGGTGACGTTAACGATTGGTTTTGGGAAGACGGTACTACTGACTTCCAGTCCTACATGAACTGGGATAGCGGTAACTTGTTACTTAAATATAATAATTAATCCTGCCATTTTATCATTCAACGTGTAAACTTCTTCAAAATTACATTTTTGTCCCGGAAGATCAGGAAATGGATGGTAGTATTACAGGTTGATATCAAAGAGCTACACGCTAAATCGATCCCATGTACACATTTGGCGAGATTATTAAGGCAAACAGTTTAAATTATTGTTGCAGGACAACCAGACGCGTATGAAGACTGCGGACCGAATTACCTTGAAGCCTGTCTGGAAATGCGTTCAAATGGAAAATGGGACGACAACTGCTGTGCTTACCACGACGGATATGTCAAGGGATATGCATGTTCTATGGATGCCGAGCAGTCGTAGCTTTAAAATTTAGGCAGCCAAAACCACACTATTAAAAATTTTCTCATATAATTTTAATCGCAAGTATACGTTTTTATGTAACTGCGGCTGACCGATTCTTTTTGGTTACGCGCCAAATTTTTCAAATATGAAACAATAGGAATGATGTTTGTTAGCAAATCAATTCAGACTTTTTAATGTACCTTACAATACACTATAAGGACTGTTGCACGCGCGAAGAAAGAACTCGAAAACTGGCAGAAAAGTCAAACAGCGGCGAACAATTACAATAAGACTGGGCAAGGCAAAAAAGCAGATTGATATCTAATGAAAGAAAATTAGTCGAAGGCAGTGACGCCGTGATCGAAAGAGCGCCGGCGCTTATGAGTTATCTCTGGTTCAGTGACGGTGGTATGGCGACGTTTGTCACGCGTGACGCGCATGGAACAGAGCTTCTTGATGTGCTGCACGGTGCCGATAACCATTTCAATTTTGCGCGCCTCGTCCTCCGGCACTTCGGCCGCGAACTTTTCGAAGCCCGAGTACAGTGCTTCATTGGTTGGATAGCCTGAATCAATTACATCTTCAGTCAAGTGATTCATTCCACCCTGATGATCACTTTCAAAGTTCAAATATTTTTAATGTTTATGTAAAGAGTGACTAAGTTCTCCGCTAGGGTTTGCGGGAGGGGAAGAAATACTACGGGGAACGATTTGCACGGGATTTCCAATCACGGAGACGGGGAGGGATGTGCCACGGGGGGATAATCCACGGGATGGAAAACGGGAAATTTACGGGGAAAAAACTCACGGGATATCCCCGTTTTTAGGACGGGGGGGATTTCCCGTGCAAACCCTATTCTCCGCCTTACCTTTTCATTATAACGGCGCTGTTGCAATCACCTAATTTCGTCCGGCTCACTACTCTATGCTACCAATTATCCATGTGTGTTTCAAACACTCTCCCTGTGTGATTTGCAGCAAGCGAGAGATTCACGTTCGACAAAGGGTCAGAGACTCATCCGCGCGCGTACGCATAAATGTTGCTGTGCGGCTCGCCCCCCCCCTTACCATCGGCTACCCTTACAGGTCATAAACCTTCTCCAGCTGTGATTCGGGGTATGGGAGAGATTTATGGTGGGCAAATGTTCACTTCTAATGTAGCAAACAAGAGATTTATGGTCGACAGATGTTCATCAATTCTCCCGAGCTAATCCGCGTGCGTACGGGAAAATATTTTCCTCAGGCTAACATTTTCCTTCACCAATCACCATGACGTGTTTTAAGCGGTGATGATTGCAACAACGCTTTAACACTGAACAGAAAGGCGGAATAATTTTTTGCGTTTAAAACATTCGCACATCCTTGAGTAGTATAAAAAAGAGGAAAATTGGAGGCATTCACAAATTCGATAATTTTTGTTGCGTGACTTATTAAAAAATGAAAAGCAATTCTTTTGCACAGCTATTAAATAAAATCATTTGCCGCTGTTGCTGACGTCAGAGGTCTCGAATGAATTCGTTCCTACACTCCTTGAACTTAAACCGAGACACAAGAAGCAACATGTAAATTAAACATTAAAAATACAAACCTTGCAATGAGAGCAACTCGGCGAGGCTTGACCGATGCATCACACGTGCACTTTCTGAAAAAACGCTTTTAATCTAACGGGATGTCGTGTAAAATTTATTTTGGAGGAAGATTTCAAATTTGATTTGGAAAGCGTCCATTTGAAATGGGAACAGTATACCACAACGCCACAGATAAGCGCATGCGGACATTCTTCAAAGGTGTTGGGGCGTTCTAACCTTGGGTATAAGACATAAAGGCATATACATTCATACCATGCTCAACTATGTCACTGTGAAATTTTTTTTTTAAAACGAGTTTTTTCTGCGAGCTCCGAAATAGAACTTTGTCATTGTATTTTGTATTATACAGATACAGTCAACTGCTTTTATAACGTCGGTCAAGGGACCGGCCAAGGACCGATGTTATAAAGCCAGCGACGTTATAGAGCCAGGCGTTATAAACGCAGTTGACTGTACAACTGTACTCAGTTGTTCGGATACAACAAAAACAAAAAAACAACCGCGTACCTCCGACTTCTTTGCAGGACATAGGAGGAATAGACATAGCCAATTGGGCGACAAAATATTTGAAACGGGCATCCAAAGCAGCTCCAATGAGCGCCTTTCGTTTCATCGTCATATCCCAAGCGATGTCCACCAGATGTTCAGGGATGGTGCCATCAAATTCAGGCGTGAATCGCTGCTCTTGTATACCTAAAATGGTATTACGGTACAAGACTTCAACTAGACAGGTGATTACACTTCATGAATGGTCTAGAAGTTTCCGTAGATACTGTAAGGCGAGAAATTAGTGATTGGTATCAAATTTGGGTGAATTGGGTGATCCGGTCGACCACCTAAGTTGAATCCTATCCAATATGTTTACTCTTCTATTATCACCGAGTCAAACCGATTAGTTACCCAAGATAGGTACTGTGAAGCGAAAAATCATTGGGTGCGATTGAATTTGAGTGAATTTGGTAGTCCGGCCAACTACCAAATTGGTCCAACTGGATCAGTCACCCAAATTAAGTACCACCCAATATTTCTACCCTGACAGTACTCACTTTACGTGCACAATTAATCGGATCGCGAATGACGACACAAATCAGCGAGCATAATCGAATAAGCGATGGGCTAAACAACGCAAAAGAAAGCATTCATAACTCACTGCTGTGATTTTTATCTCTGTTCAGACGAACGCCATCGACATGACGTAGCGTCGAAGCGGTCGAGAAGACTTCTAAAGTGTCCAGATCGCCATTGCCCTGCAAATATTCCATTAACTTACTTTGATGCGATTCAATCCCTTACTTATCGACTCCAACCCTTTTCTGCCCTGCACTCCCATGTTCCGCATTTCAAATAATAGCTTAAAACATATCGTTGACCTTAACAAATTGCTTTACAAGGATGAACTATTGTTACACCTAGAAGCTGAGGATGTACGCCTGTTGTTGGCCAGTGTTTGCTCACCTACACGCATCGGTCCCGTGGTGTAGCGGTTAGCACTCAGGACTCTGAATCCTGCGACGGGAGTTCAAATCTCCCCGGGACCTTCCGTTTTTGCAACTTTAGCAGGAGATTTCAATAATATTTTTACGCCCTGCTCTCTGCGTAAGCTGCCTTTAATAACATTCTTAAAAGTTTTCCCTAAGAGTTAACGTTTTTTCCTTTTCGATTAATAACAGCTGTCAAATATCGACTATTTGTCTTCCTAACGCAAATGACCAAGAGTCTTTGGCATTTATGCGACATAACTTAATACCTATTTATACTTGAAAACTACTACGAGTTAGTAAATTGAGTTAGCGCGAGTGCGGAAAAATGATATAATTTTTGCAATCAGACATTAAAGTAAAAAAGAATTACCACAATCCTTTTACCTACCCTAAGCGAAAGCAAAAGGAACCTACCTCAGCATCGGCATGGCGGTTAAGTAATCGATCTTCATTGGGCGAGTCGAATTCGCTAACTTCGTGTTTGAGTTGAAGTTGTACGGAAATAGCGCGTTGAGATTCATTGTTATGACGAGAGGCGATTTGTTCCTGATTTTGCTGCTGGGACAAGCCGGCGACCGGAGTCGACGTCAGAGAACAGGAAGATGTCGATGAGGAAGAAAAGTGACTGTCAACTGAACCCGCTAAAATAAAACATTCAGTATAATTCGTTTTTACCGATTTCCCTTACATTAATAATTGTAGTTGGTCCCTGTGAGTTTCTTTACATACAATGAAGTTCGCTAATAACTGTAATTTTTACCAGTTCCCTAATTACCAATGTAAACAAATATCAATGTATACTACACATTCCTGAATGTTATATGGAGGTATATTGCTTCAGAAGATGGAAGTAATATAAATTTGATTGCGTTAGGAGAGATAAACGCCGGTGTATAATGTTTTATGATATTCTTTTGCTTAATTAATCAATCAGCTTAGACTCGTCGAACTTGTGTCTCTTCAAGCCTACTCGATTTTCTACCTATCAATTAGTAAAGAACAGCTATGCAAAATGCGTACACAGTGTCAAAGATTATGGCTTTCATTAACCTGTTATAACAGGTAGCGAATTATCAGTAAAATATTACTGTTTTGATGTGATGACCCGCTATCTAGAGGCGCTAGAATCTCCTTCAGGCATCGCTCCTTCTGTCGATTCAGACAGCAACTGACAACTGGTGGGCCTTGGTCGGTGTGGTCGGAAGACCAATGATAATCGACCTGACTTCGAGAAGGAAAAATGACGTCGCAATGATGACATCTGTAGTGGACGAGACATTATCAGCACTCGTTATCAAGTCTGTGGTCATTTCTCTTTCCGGCGCGCACCGCGCTTCTTTACCATGCTTAGACTGCATTTATAAACTCCCCAGAGCTCCTCTTGCCCACAATCGCAATCCCATGGTAAAAATATATGCATTTCTAATCAACAACGGCTCCTTATAGTTGCTCATTGTTAAAGCCCGCACCTTTCAACCAACTACCAAAGCTCCCAATTCAACCCCAATTACTTTGCGTATATTGTAAATGATTACTTTTGAATGACTTCTAAGAAGATCAGAACAGCAATAAAATGCCGATATTTTATATGCAAAAGAGCACGAAAGAATTGTGCGCTACTTCATAATCAACAAGCATTTGCCCGTTTGTCTTTAATACTAGAATTAACTCTGCAAACTTGTTGAGCATGCAACATTAGCGAAACAATTACAACTCATGCAACATTAAACATTGCTTCAAGCAACACTTCGTCAGGCAAAGAAGAAAAAAATCAATAAACTTGACGACGGGGAACGTATTATTCATCCCAAAAGATGAGCTTGCCTGTATGGAAAATACTTGAGATGTGCGGAAGATACGTGATCTTTGAGGTCGACTCTGTCATCGAATTGGTCCGGACACAGATTCCACGGGCATGATATCATTGCCACGAACACTTTCAAAAAACCTCGAAACAAGCTTCTCTGATATATAACTTTTGTTAAGAAAGGCACAATAGGTCAAAGCCAACCTCCAAACATCAAGTCGTTTCGAGGTTGCTTCAGAATCTGAAGCAGCTTCAGATTGAAAAGGAGGCGGGTAATTGCTTCCAAGCCGTGACCGTATATTTGCTAGCGAAGGCACGTCGTGTCGAGATTACACTCACTTAATGTACGACCTTTAAACATAATCTCTGAACGCGCTAAAACTGTCCCACCCCTTCCGATCCCCCTCTCTAACGATTACTTTCCTCTTAGTATCAATATTCAGAGGCACAGAAAAAATACAAGTAGTTCGGCTTGAATATTCTTGAATACCCCTTTGGACTATCCATAACGTTGATTGTTCTTTCGTCAAGCGTATCTGCTGAGAAGTTATGGCACTAGATAAATTCCATGAATGCATGGCTTTTGACATAGTCTCCTCCAGTCCTCTGTAGCCGGCCAGTGTGAGCGCCGATTTTGTCTTAAACAATCATTAGTCTCACGAAATCTAACTTGAAAACGGTTAGAGACTATTTTCAATATATTATGATTAAAGCTGATGAATACATCGGACATTATTAAGCTCGTAAAATAGGCCCCATTTTCCCTGTTAGGAGCAGGTTGGGAGTCAAGCATGATTCGACAATTCCAGAAACTTTGGCGAAGATTGAATTATATTTGTCATGGATGCAGTACCAATTCTTTCACTTTTACGCGATGCAAATTGAAAGTTGTTTTAGTATAGTCGACATTTTAGAGCACGAAAATGCCATAAAGCTATTCCTACTCAAAATTTTTTCAGTTTTCTCGATCAGCTTTATAATAACGCCTTTACGCAAAACTTATATGCAGACAGACAGATATGATATGTGCTGCCAACAGATATGTCCGAATGTTTGCGCCAGATATTAGGCGATCAACTTGTAATTATCCGCATGGAGTAATGACTTGAGTCCACTCGTGCAGTCAGCCATAGTTGTAGACAGTTCGTTTTTACATTGTTTGCATAAAACCAGTTCTTTTTTTGCAATTTTTTCGCAGAGAGTGGCGAAAACGACTCGTCACCCGCCTATTGTTGTAAAATGACTGACATATATTTGAACAGATCGGTAAATGCACGCACTAGAATAATGTGCCTTTTATTGCAAACTGTGTATAAAGCGACGCTGTATTAGCGTACATACATTTTTTATCTTCTCTTTCAAAAACAAAGGAAAATGCGCATCTCACGCCAGTTCATATTAGCATTACATCAATGCTGCAAACGGTTAATCAATACTCTATTCTTTGAACGACTTTAAGTAGTATTTAGTTAATGCCATATATAGTATTAACCATGGGCTGATTGGATATGAATAATTAATGGAGAGAAGAGGACCTGCACATTCGCTATACCTCCTCTGGTGACCCCACAATCCAGCAAACGAGCACTCCCCATTTTTCCATCGTAAACCCTGAAAGAACAGCTGCAACCTTTTGCTGCCAGAAATTTTCACCAACCGCCGCAGCCTTCCCTCCCGACCGTGCGCACGGTCTCTCGCTCTCTTTCATGCGGCGTTGAATGCGCCGAATAAACAGCTGCATGTCATTTGCCCCGCCGACCATCGGGAACGCTTGCGGCCATGCATCACCGCATGTGAATAGCGAATAAACCAATAGGAAGCCCGTCCGCTGCTGACACAAATTGGACTAAAGGATTGAATGGTATGTTCGATCTAATTCATCGGAGGTTAATAGGGTAATCAAAATCTAGAACTACTTAATGTGTCTGCTCGCAAATATGTTCATAATCGATGATTAAACTGATAGATATTTAATGTAAAAATTCTCTAGTTTTCTCCATACGCTTTAATGCTAAATGTATCTACAAAATTTAACCCACCTCATGAAATCACTGCTCTATTCTGACGAACTGTTTTTCTTTGTACCTTTAAAAGCCTAGGCTCAGTTTAAGCGACGCAGCAGGCAATGCTGTGTTACAGACACTTAAAAAGCTTTGCTCTAATTTTTTAAAGTAAAAATATTCTTTTATAATTCAGCACACTGCACAGGAGTCAATTGCTTCAATCAGATTATCCGTGTTACTATAAGTATTTAACGTTTTCCGCACCTAAGATTACTTTACCGAGTTGATGCAAATTAGTTAAAATGTTGGTTATCGAGTTACTGCGGTTTTTTAAAACTCATGCTCTAGGGGAAGCTCCTTGGAGCATGACAGTATAATGAAGACGTTGATCGTATTTTGGCAACTGTCTCAAACGAGGGCCTATAACTTACGTATCTGCTATACCGGAACCCCATGCGCGCGTTTGCCCGCTCATGCGTGAAATGTGATTTGCATGGTCTTCGGACGACCAAAAAGTTGGCGTCGACGACACGAGTCTTTCATTCTCTTTTCCGCGTACAACACCCAGTCGGAAAAGACGAAAATTGCCACAATCACGCGCGGGTCTTATCTTGATTGAGGAAGTGACGTCTAGAGTCGATCAAGCGAGTTCGAAAGGCACTGTGAAAAATGAAATGTCTTGCGGCGCTTCGAGAGGAGTATATTTGCAAAAACTGCTTCGGGCAGTATGGATTGTCTATTTCAATGATGTGCAAAAGGTTTAAAAAAGTAGCAATGTTTTAGAACAATTATGTCATATCAGCTAGCCTTAGCCTAGCTAGCTAAACAGGATTCATTCCTTTGTACATCAGTGTTGTGGTTGTTCGTGATAGCTAGCGTAGAGCTGAAAAAGCGCTGCTTTTTCACGTCCTAATAGGTTTGCGTTCCGATTTTCACGCTTAAGCCCTACTTTATGTATGTTGCAGTGGATTTTGCGAATGACGCTGAATGTTGTAGTCTTAGGGGAGAAGTAGAGAAAAAGTTTTGGCGACAGCGGTGGGTGCGTCGCAGGGATCATCGTCGTACTCAGCAGACTGCACCCGCCAGCGGGTGGACGGGGGACGAAGACAACGACGCGAAAGACGGTCTGCCGCTCGTTCGTTCGTGGTCGATCGTCGTCGTCGTCGTCGTCGTCGTCCACGCCCGATCGCCGAATTCCGCACCGGCCCTTATCGCGCCGAGTGAATCGCCCAGCGCCGCATGTAATTTCTGCCGTACATCACAGACTGCCCTGCAATCTGTCATTGACTTCACTTCAATCTGTCATCGATAAAACTGCCGCAGCGCCGTGCACTTTTGGAAGTAGCAGACTAGACGCAGGTGACATTAACTACTTGAACCAACACATAAAAATTCAGCGCGCAATCGGACAATCTTCTCTGTCGTCAGCAAAAAGCTCTTCAAATCTTATCTCAACCCGATATTGACATTTCCCTTTCTTTAACTCAAGCGTCACCGGAT